>JAHDVF020000555.1:1062500-1306693 GCA_022606425.2 Lepidostoma basale | reverse complement strand
GATCGGTTAATTTCCAGATTGTGTGTCCAGACAAGATTGTCAGACCTTGATCAAATCAAATCCTTATATAATAATAATAATAAATTGGATAATTTATAGAGCCCCATTTTTATGAATTACTCATCTCAAGGGCGCTGTAGAAGATGCTCCGTTTTATGAACTAGATAAAAATAATAATGATAACATTAATAATAAACGTATTTAGTATGAGGGCTGCACCTGACGCAGCCCTTCCTATCAGGAAATGATAATTTGAAAAGGTTTTTGGGTCTCGATTTAAACTCTGACTGATTCTCAATGCACTTAAGGTCTGCTGGAAGATTGTTCCAGGCTGAAGGGCCGGCCACCGCGAATGCTTGGACAGCGTTTTGGCACAGTCAATCTACCTGATTAGCTGATCGCAACGTAGACTATCATTCAGGTTCTCGTTGATGCAGAGTTAAGATATATAAGCTGGTGCCATTCCATACAACGCCTTATAGACCGTCCAGCAGAGCTTGTATTTTATCCTTTCTGAACATTTCAACCAGTGGAGCTCCTTAAGTGAATGCAGTGCGTCTAACGATAAAAATAAAAAGTGATCACATAAATGGTTTGGGCTAATGGAAAGAACGAATGGAAAAATAATGGTAAAGAAAATATACGTCGTCTTTCCCTTCAACGCGCGTCCGCTCGGGATTGTATCTCGCCCATGCGGCTGCTAATTATCTATATCTGGTAATAACAGAACTAATAACCGTAGTTGTTGTGTCACCTCTTCCATTCCTCGCAGTTCTGTCAATCTCGCCTTATTCCCCGTAATAATGTGGCACCTAATGTCCGTGGAGATTTATCACTGAACCCGGTGTCAAGGAGACCGCAACATAACATAATTACCTGCGCAGTCTTACTGCACACACAGTTGACATCAAACTAATACTACTTTATACTATAATATTTATATATTTATTTATTTCATTGTGTATAAAAATATTGTTTATATATTTAGTGAGATCACATCTGCTTGGTCTCTAATATTATAAACAATTTACACTTGTAGTTTCATCTTTGCAATCATTTATTTATTTTGAAAGGGATTATCGTTTAGTAGTTTTGTAATATTTATGCCGTGAAAATGCTGCAAAGCTTCTCCCCAGGGGTAGGCAGAGAGAAAAGGATCGCCACACTGCTCTATCCTGACATACCTCTCTAGCTTCCTCCACATTCTTACACCGAGTCATACACGCACCTCGATTCTTCCGGTTTCTGACATGACCAACTTTTAAAATTTGATTAATTTGGTCATGCCATGTTTTCCTCGCTCTACTTCGACTCCGTACTCCATTAACATCGTTAACGTATACTTTTTTAACCATTCTTTCTTCACCCATGAGCTTCATATGTCCGAACCAACGCAGCGATCCTTTCATAATTTTGTTCATAATACCTTCTTTCGCTCTACATTCTTTTCTAATATCAGCATTTGAGATTCTGTCGTACATCGTTCTATCACACATACAGCTTAGGGACCTCATCTCTACCGCATTTATTATGCTCTCATCTTTCTTCTGTCAGTTCCATGCTTCGCTTCCATACATAAGGGTTGGGACCAGAACTCCATTGTGAACGGTCATTTTCGCTTTCATTGATAAATTCTTGTTTCAAATAACTATTTTTAAAGCTCCATTCACTTTGTTACACGCACCAACCTTTCTTTCAACATCGTGACGTGATTGTGGTGTTCGCCCTGCACTCGATCCCATATGTCATGATGGGTCGCACACAAGTCAAATCTTTTACATCTATCGAATATTATTTTTTAAGGGCGCCTTTTTGTTAAATCAATCATGTGATTAATCGGAATGAATTGTATGTTTTCTTAAAGTTTTATTATATTTTATGGTAATGACACTATTCACCTTGCTAACGCACAATAAAATGTCATAAAAAACATTAGATTATATCTAACAATGAGAAACATGTCTTTTCCATAAAATAAAATAAAACTTTCAAAAAAACAGGTATATTAATTATTAAATGTGGAGTTTTTCATCGTTTTTAAAAAAACAAGGTTTTAGCTCTCAATATGCAGAACCAACCTGCCTCTGGTGATGCCGGTGTCAATAACAATCAAACTGCCGATCATGATCGCTTCGGAGGTCGACATCTTTCATATTAGTGAAAGTACATTCGGAAGACAAATACTCTTGACTTTAGATTGTATCTTGTCTTCCTATAGTGTAACCATCTCTCATGGGTTTCCTTGTATTATTTATTAAATTTTACCTGTTCTCAATAGGTGCCTTAAACTATAATTTTTGTTTGTAATATCTTTGTGAAATAAACTTATTTGATTTGAATATATTACGAGTATATTTTAAGATTCACTATGATACGAGTATTCCACACCATTTATTTTAGGTTCCTACCACGGAGGCTGAAAAAGCTATCTGTTTGTGTATAATTCTGTTGATTTGTCTGCTTTCTTGAATTTGAAATATTGTTCCAATTACAAGATCAATTTAAAACAAATCAGCTTTTCTTTGATCGATGTCCAGTAGCAGCATGAACTTTATATGAATGCAAACCGTTGGTTGTGACTAATGCACCCTCCTCCACCCCCAGATTCAGCCGCAACTGCGTGGTAGACAAGGACAAGAGAAACCAGTGCCGGTACTGCAGACTAAGGAAATGCTTCAAAGCGGGGATGAAAAAAGAAGGTAACCCTTAACAATTACCATATTCATTTTTTTTATGTGTGCTAGATATTAAAATAAAACGCTAATTATAAGATGACACAATAAATTTATTTTAGCATTATTAATTTTTTATGTAAATATGATAATTCTGTTTTTTTTAACACCCTTGGTGTTAGTTTTTAGTAAAAAAAAATACATATATGAGGGTATTATTTGCAAACCCGACAAACTCCACCAACAATCAAAAGTGAGATATGAATTGGGTCTTATTCATATTGCACACAATTTTTATTGATTTTCAGTTTCAAATTCGGCTTCATTCTGAAGAATTTTGCTATTAAAATATAGGGTTTGTTGCAAACATGGCAACCTCCACTTGAGTGTTGCAAAGCTGGCAAACTCCAAAATGAAATTCATTATTTTACTTTAATTATCAACATAATGATGATTATTTCATGGCTGATTACTTTTAAACTACTAACTGGTTGAGATGAAAAAAATAAATATCGTAAAAAAGCTCATTTTATTAGCGTATCAGTTTTTTGCGATTTACTCAAAACATCTAATGATGGAGTTTGCCAGGTTTGCAACTAATACCCTCATATGTTCCATATGTCTTAACCGTCGCAGTGATCCATTCATAATTTTGTTCATAATACTTTATTCCGCTCTACATTCTTTCCTGATATCATCATTGAGCACAATTCTATCGTACATCGTTTTAACACTCATAGTACATCTAAAAGATATTTTATCTCATTTTTATTTTTATAACAGTTCAATACTTCGCTTCATCACATAAGAGTTGGAACCATAAATCCATTGTGCACGGACATTTATCGTCTTTAAAATCCGTTGAAATAAAAATCCGATATGAAAACAGAGAAAACAGACCGGGTGGTGATCTAGGGGATAGAACGCTTGGCTCCTGATCCTGGGGACTTGGGTTCAAGCCTAGACACGACCAGATTCCTTCTTCACAATAATGAGCTATTTTCTGCTCACATTGAAGATTGTAAATAAAAATTCTAATATCCTTGATATAAATCCTTGATGTGTCTTTTTAAAAATAATAAAAAAAGCTCTATCATACATGATTTTACCACATAGGTATACCATAATATAGATTTCATCCCATCCTTCTTCTGCTATTCCCATGCTTTGACTGCGACACCGAAGGTCCCGGGTATAATTCCCGGCGATGGCAGTGTGATTGTCACACTATCTTTGATCTGGTGAAGAATTCACGTGACAATAAAATGGTGATAGATAAGCTACCTATCACATGTCATGAGAATCAATATGATAGCTTTACCCTTTAAAACGATTTGGCTCGCGCTGTAATGATGTAAAGAGCGATTCAACAAAATAATAATAATAAGGGTTGTAATCAAAACTCTACTGTGAACAGCCTGGTAAGAAGTCGGCTGGAATATAGTTCCGTTATTTGGTCACCGCCTGGGATCCGATATTCTCTGATGGTGGAGCGAGTGCAGAAAAAATTTCTGCCCTTTCTTTACCTCGGGGAGCGCGGTTATTACCCGTGGCTCTTTCCGACTGAATTCTTGCTAGGTATGCTAAGCTACCAATCATTGGAGAGAAGGAGGAACATTCACTTGGGAGTTCACTTCTTTCAGCTGATTGGCGGCCGTATACAGAACTCGGATGTCCTGAGTGATGTAGGTCTATTTGTCCCTGATAATTACCTTCGTCAAAGACAGCACAGATTGTTTTATTTGCCACGCTGCAGAACCAACCTGCCAATGGTAATGCCTGTGGGTAGGGCAATCTTATTGCTTAATCGGATCGCCTCGGAGGTCGACATATTTCGTGATAGTGTGAGTTGACTCAGGGATGCAATATCAATGTTATGATTTTTTCTTACTCTTAAGCTTAATTTTTATTTTTTTTAATGCTTCTCTGTTTATAATGTAATTGCAAATGATTTGGAATTGTATGTCTGTAATGTTTGTGATTATTAGCAAAATAAAATAAATGAAAATGAAAAATGAAAATAAATCCAAGATGACAATATGATATTCAGTTGACAATCGCGACTGTAACCTCGCAGCCGCGTACTTACCTAGATAGTGTGGACAATACAATATGCACTTCAAATAAAAATAGATAATTCACAGAAGTAGGAACCTATTTGCGGTAATGCGCGCGACCTTCCTCAAAGCAAACAGGCGCTGGCATTATTCCGTCTCATCTCCTCACATCCTCGCACGCGACCATCACGTTCAGCTATTACGATCTTCAATCGACAATACACGCTGATAAACATGTCGCATTGTCTGCCCAGTGTTTGTTCGGGCGGCTTTAGAGCGTCTTGGATAAATAACATCGACAATCAATAGCTAACTTACAACCAAACATTATTACATATTATTATCATTGTACAGGGTCATTCGAAAGGATTTATTTGGATTAACAACTCAAATGTGTGGTCTGTTTTATTGTACGGGTGTGAAACTTGTACCCTGAAAGTTAACTCAATGAACAGACTGGAAGCATTTGAAATGTGGCTCCATCGCCGAATGCTCAGAATTCCCTGGACAGACATGGTAACCAATACCGAAGTCCTGAGGCGAGCTAGAGTTGACAGGGAATTGTTATCAACTATCAAGGTTCGAAAGATCTCATATCTGGGTCATATACTGCGTGGGGAAAAGTACCACCTTCTCCAACTGATATTGGAGGGAAAAATTGAGGGACGCCGAGGGCCCGGAAGGAGACAAATGTCCTGGCTGCGAAACGTGAGGGAGTGGACCGGCATCCGAAGTGTGGAGGAGCTGTTCCGAGCGGCGCAGGACAGGGACAGGTTCGCCGAGGTGATCGCCAACGTTGGGTGGACCCGACAGGGCACTTGAAGAAGAAGAAGAACAACTAAAATGCCGAGAAACTACGAGTGATCCTAAGAGCCATGTTAGGAATAAGCCTAAGAGACAGAGTCAGAAACGATACGGTGAGAGAAAAAACAATGGTCACCGACATCATCCACCGGGTGGCGACTATAAAATGACAATAGGCAGGTCACGTAGCCGAAAGCACAGATGAAAAGTGGACAAGAAGACTGCTGACTTGGAGACCGTGGACGGCAAAGAGAAGTGCAGGGCGACCGCAACTACGGTGGAAGGATGATCTGAACAGACACGTCGGAATAACCTGGATGCAGTCTGCACAGGACAGAGTGACATGGAAGCGAATGGAGGAGGCCTTTGTCCAGGAGTGGACGGGAACAGGCTGAGGAAGAAGAGGAAGAAGAACAACAAATAAGTATTTTTGCTTCTTCTTCTTTTCAGCGCTACATCCCGATGTGGTGTGTGGGATTTGGCCTCCTCCACTGACTCCTGTCCCTGGCCACTCCTCTCCATTATCCAGATCTTTCTAGTTGCACCCAGTCCTCTTCCACGCAATCCGCCCATCTTTTTCTTGGTCTGCCTCTTGGTCTCTTCTGCGCGGCACCCATCTGGACTAATCATCGGTGTTCCATCCTCTGGCATTCTTTCTGACATTCTTTTCACCGTAGGCGTTAACACTTACAGAATTTTACCACAGTTTAACAACAATAACAACAAACCATCACGCCGTTTCCCCGCAGGGGTAGGCAGAGAGAATGAACCGCCACACTTCTCTATCGCTGTTTGATGGACTCATTATTTTTGCTTTATTTGTGTTCATTTCAAGACCAATATTTAGCGAGGTATCATGAAGCTCTTTTATAATTTTGTTTAGTTCTTCTAGATCAGTGGTTATCAAACTTTTTTGTCCCTTGGACCTCCTGCTGATTTGTTTTGTGCAGCCCCCTACTTTCGTAATATGTTTTATTTATTTTTTTACAAATTCACCTATAACTATAAAACGAGTTTTTGAAGCTGACTCAGAGTAAAATTAGGCCAATAGAAAAAATAATCTGGAATTCGTTGTCGATATTCACGAATGAGCAACAAAAAAAGCCGCCGATTTCGACCGGCAATTTTCAAGAATGAGCTAAAATAAAGATCACCGCCGATTTCGACCGGGATGTTGTTCAGGGACCCCCAAATCAATTTTAGTATTTCACGAACCCCCTGAATGATGGCAGGGACCCCTGGGGGGACCACTTTGGGAACCACTGTTCTAGATCATCACTCACGAGGACTTTATCTGAGGTGGTATTAAAATGACGTAATATTACGGACGTCAATACTCCAGCCATGTGTGGTCGGTGTGGGTGCAGCGTGGTTGCATATCCTCTGCTCACATCACTATGACACACGAGTACGTAGCTCTCAAGATTGGTAACGA
The DNA here is from genome assembly GCA_022606425.2 of Lepidostoma basale. NCBI lineage: Eukaryota > Metazoa > Arthropoda > Insecta > Trichoptera > Lepidostomatidae > Lepidostoma > Lepidostoma basale. The sequence goes on along the minus strand of JAHDVF020000555.1, from coordinate 1,299,725 downwards.
TCGCCGACCCGAAAAGACAATCGTAACTTATCGGTCTTTTAATAATTGCCTATTAAATTAATTTGTATTTAGAGGACGTTGGTATTTCCGTGAGCTTATTATTGTTTTTAATTGAAAATCACGCGTTTTATTGAACTAATTACAATATCAATAGATAGATGGCGCCTGAATAAATAAAGTTTATTTTTATTTAACGTTTTTTTTAAGACTAACCCAAAAAAAATTGGACTAAGCTGGGCAGCTTTCGGAAACATGAGTTACATCCTTAAAAACCGGAAAATACCGATCAACCTGAAACGAAAAGTCTATGAAACCTGCGTTCTGCCAGTTGGTACTTATGGTCTTGTACTGTAACTGTAACATTGTCCAAACAAAGTGCCGAGAAACTACGAGTGACCCAAAGAGCCATGTTAGGAATAAGCCTAAGATACAGAATCAGAAACGATACGGTGAGAGAAAAAACAAAGGTCACTGACATCGTCCACCGGGTGGCGACTCTAAAATGGCAATGGGCAGGTCACGTAGCCAAAAGATGTGGACAAGAAGACTGCTGACTTGAAGACCGTGGACGGCAAAGAGAAGTGCAGGGCGACCGTTAATACGGTGGAAGAATGATCTGAACGGACACGTCGGAATAACCTGGATGCAGTCTGCACAGGACAGAGTGACATGGAAGCGATTGGAGGAGGCCTTTGTCCAGGAGTGGACGGGAATAGTCTGAGGAAGAAGAAGGAAGAACCCAAGGATTTAAATCGACGGTATTAGATTTTTTTACAATCTTTAAGTGAGCAGAAAATTTCTCATTGTCATGAAAAAGAAATCGGGTCGGCTCAAGGCTCGAATCCATGTCCCCTGTATCAGGAGCTCAGCGTTCTGCCCCGTAGACCACCACCCCATTTTACGATAATCAAATGATTTTAGTGAAATCTCTTGACGGGAGTTAATTTTAAATAATCATTTTATGGAACTATTATACTTCCCCTTTAGTCTTTATTTTGACAGGTTTGTAGCTGATATTTTCACAGTGAACTAATTACAATAAAATATATAGATGGCGCCTGAATAAATAATCAATATTTTTATTTAACGATAGTCAAATGATTTTGTTGATATCGCTTATCGGAAGTCCATTTTAAATTATAATTAAATAATTGTTCAATTGTTAAGGTTTAATTGTTAAGCTGCTTCAATTTTTGTCTTTATTTAGACCAGTCAGAAAGTCTGGTGGAAACGGTCACTGTCGAAACAAAGTCAAAAGTGGATTTCTTTTACTTTTGCGTAAAAGGCGTGAGAAGGGCTAAAAATATTCTGGGGAACCGGAAATCGTTGATAGTACGTTGTAATCGTTGATATTAATCAATTTCAGGACACTAGGACGATCTTGAAAAAACCACCTGCATAAATGGACATTTGATTTTTATGCTTCGTAGTTTTTGCATTTTTTAATAAATGAATGGAGTGGTTTCTATTTTAGTATTAAATGGGTCGATTGTGCATTGATTTCACACGATTTTGCATATTGTTAGTTCTGCTATTGTTTATTCATTAAAATACACATGAGCGAGAATTAGCTTTTATTTACCTAACCTAACCTAACATGCTCTGTCAATAGGGAAAATTTAGGAGCCAGAAATATCCAACATTTCTGCTGAAGATTCGTTTCTTAAATGTTTTTTCCTCGTATCATAAGGAAAATTTATCAAAATCTTTTAACATTACATGTTGGCAATAATTTCTGTAAAACATTTTTAAATTCATTTTTGATCTTGTTTTTACAATATGGAAAAACAAAGACATGGCCATTAAGAGTAAGATGAGAATCTATACACCATGCGTTAGATCAATAATAACATGTGGCGTCCATGCAAGGCCAGACACAGTAAGGATCAAACAAGTTTTGAGGACTTCCGAGATGAAGGTACTGAGGACGATAGCAGGCAAGACACTGAGAGATCGCGTGAGGAACACCAGAATAAGAGAGATATGCGAGGTTGAGGTTGTATATATGTTAATCTGTAACACCAAACTTCACATGTTAGTTTCAATCTACACACTAGCGCCATCTACGAAGAATGGAAACACCTCGATCACCATATTCTGTTTCCAATTTGCATCTTCGTCTCTATTGAGATACAATTAATCATTGAAATATATTTATTACTAGCTGACCCGGCAACGCTTCGCTATTGCTAAATTCGAGTACATAAATAAACCCAATATATATTAAACAAATACAATTAAAGTTCAATAACAATTTGTTTATTTATTGGATTAAATGCCATGTGTATGGATGCAAAAATGTGTGTCTATATCTTTAAAACAAAGTTTCAATCCAAGCAAACTCGCTGTGAATTATAAACTTGAATACATATTACTAATGTAATTGAAAAACTATTTTTTGAATATTTTATATGAAATTTAATAATCAAATAAACAATATTATATCACATTTGCAGAAAACATTCATTATATTAAAGAAACAAAACTCTTGATTTTGTTGTCCATGAAATTCACATCAGAGCCAATAAAGTAAGTTTCTACGATCGTGATTTCGGCACTGCGAGTCCGCTGGCGTGGAATAGTAATATAGATGATAATACTACAAAAGCCTCCCTTCCCGACTTCCACAACTGTATCCCTCGCCGCTCTGCGCCATTGACCTCCTGCCACTCGTTTAATGTCATCAGACCATCTTGCTTGTGATCTGCCAGAATTTGTGTAGCTGTTTCTCTTTCGCCACTCCAGGCCAGAAGATCTTATCACCCGTTGTCCTTGCTTTATGACCGATCCCATTCCATTTAAACATTAGTTATTTTACACGCTGCATCGGCAACTTTGGTCCGATCTTTGATTCATCAATTTTGGGCCCTGGAATTTAAAAAAAAAAATTTGAATTGCCATAAGGCGGACACCGAAGAGGCAAAATTTAAATTTCCATACAATGAATGAATTACAACTGTTTTTCACTTGTTTGCTGAAGATATTCTTCATATAAAAGGCAGTTCATGCTATATGCATAATAATAATTAGGCTAATTTTTCAAATTAACTAACTAACTAACTAACCATCACGCCGTCTCCCCGAAAGTGTAAGCAGAGAGAATGGACTGTCACACTTTTACTGATGCGGCACTCCATCCTTCTCTTTTCGCCCCGCGGGAGGCGCGGTGTGATGGGTTGCGAACCTCATCGCCACCAATAGGCATCTCCCGCGCACACTTCGATCGTCCAACACCCACAAAATAAATCTAAAACAAATAATATAAAATACAATGATATAAAATAAAATAACAAAATAAAAATAATTTTACACAAAATGTTCTTTTTAGACGGTGCACATATTGTCTATTTAATTTATAATATGTTCCACGTATCCACTGTTTTTTAATTTAGCACATAATGTAATAACACATAATGTTTTTTTCGATGTTGCACATGTTGACTTGGACAATCCGGACTTTTGTGTTTATTTAATTTATGTTACACGTATCCACCATTTTTTAAATTATCTGTAATAAGGCACTTAACCAGCAAGAACTTAAAAATAATATTGAAGAAATTATTCAAATTGTTATTGGAACAAATGAAAAATTTATTTCTACACCTGTCAAAATTCTTTACAAAAACGATAAAACAAATAAAACCTTTTAATCTGATTAATTTGATTAATTTGTCAAATTAATTAAACTAATCAGATTTTAAAGGTTGGTCATGTTAGAAGTCGGAGGAATCGACATGCGTGTATGACTCGTTGTATGAATGTGGAGGAAGCTAGAGAGGTTTGCCAGGATAGAGTAGTGTTATGGTCCATTCTCTCTGCCTACCCCTGTGGAGAAACGGCGTGATAACCTGCTACTGTGAAAGCCCGAGCAACACAAAATTCAGATATGTAGGTGGCACGTTTGGGAATGTGCTTAATTATTGTCTATAAACTGTAAATTTAAAAACCTTACCTGAAATTAATAATGGAATTTTCATATATGAATGAAAACTACTAAAAGTAGCTTATGTGTAATGTAAAAATGTAAAAATGTAATGTAAAAATTACTTTTAAGTTGATCAGATTGAAGTTTTTGGTTCGACATCATTATTAAATCATTAGGGAGTTTATTAAATTCTGTAGAGGCTATAAATTGTAAGGATTTTACACCGAATCTAGTTGAACGCAATGCTTCTTATTCTGTGAGCGCGTATCATGTTGGTGTACGTCCGTATTGAATATTGGTCGAGTATTAGAGTGCGTTGATGACTTTATTATTTGTAGTATAGTTTTAGTGATCTCTAATTTTGGATGGATTTGAAATGGAATTATTTTCGTCTGAGAATATAGGGCCCTTACATCAGTGTACCACGGTAGACGGAAAATATTTCTAACAGCCCGATTTTGGATCACCTGAATCTCAGTAGCTTTCTTCTTTGTAATAAAGCCCCAAATACAGGAAAGGTAAGACAGATGAGAATGTATCATGGAGTAGTAAACATAAATTGTCTATATTCTTACGCATATATCGAGGTGTGGGATCCATCCTCTGGACATGCGAACTCCAGTATCTTCTGCGTTGTTTTCCCCATCCTCTGCACATGCGCAATCCATTATCTTCTGCGTTGTCTTCCCCATCCTCAAGCAAATGAAATAACCTGAAATCAATTTAATTATCTTTGAATATTTTAAATCTCAGCATAATGTAGAATTTAATGGCCAAAAATGGAATATTACTGGACTCTTCCAACTGAGGCAGCTAATGCTGCATATAAGGATATGTTTACCTATCACAGCATTTGTTTTCAGAGAAAAACTAAAACAGCTGAAGTAACTCATAGTGTATTTGGGTATGTGTGCTGCTGGAATTACTCAGTGGAATGGAAAATAAAGAAGAATTGCAACATGCAGATGCACCAATATGGCTCATTATCAAAATAATTTCAATCCCAATACAAAAATATCCCCATTAGACCAGTGGTCTCTCACAACCAGGCAATTATTTTATCAAAACTTAATATCTAATCCCAAAGATATAGATTTTCGCCCTGCCAGAACAATTTTACATTAAAATAACATTATTAAAATAGATTATACCAATTAACTAATTATTACACAACGAAACGTCATAACCTAAAATGACACGTAAGTAAAACGAATAAATAGATATTGTATATCATTAGAACTTTCTTATCGTTGCTGTGGTAATTTTAATATTTCCCTGACCAAAGTACGCGTATAAAGAACACCTTTATGTTTGAATTCATCAAATGTCATATTAATTGTATTTTAAATAACTAATTAAAATCATAATAATTAAATAACATTAATAAAATAGAGCAATACCATTCAAAATTCTGCCAGTTGTATAGCCGTTGCTCGCCCGCTACTCCAGGGTGCATGTTATCATCCGTTGTCCCTGCTATATGACCGATTCCATTCCGGTCTCTGATTATTTAATATTGTTTCCTAGAAATAAAAAAAAAAAATATTTGAATTGGCATAAGGCGGACATCGAAGAGGCGCATATGGCAAATTTTCAACTTCCATACAATTAATGAATTCCAAGTGTTCACTAAGCAGTATATTTAAAAAAAATACTCGAGGCTCTTGATCGAGCATTGCAAGAGTTGCGTGGAAATGTGTTAATATTATATGTAGGAGATTTTAGAAACTTTACCTGAACGGCAAAAATAACTACCAAAAACTATGCTAATCAATGCAGTTATGATTGTGCTAAATAAATAACAAAAATTTTACAAAAGCATTCATTACAACCAGACTCCTTCATATAAATTGTCTATATTCTTATGTAACAAAATAAACCAATTAATTCAAAATTTAAACCTGTACATACCAAAATATAAACATTGAACTTACGGAACTGATAATCGCCGTTTTCGTGAATAGCTCACCTCAAGGGCGCTTTGACAATGTTTTTAGTCATGAAAGGTGCATGTAACAACAGCGAAATCACGATCGTAGAAACTTACTTTATTGGCTCTGATGTGAATTTCATGGACAACAAAATCAAGAGTTTTGTTTCTCTAAACATATGAATGTTTTGTGCAAATGTGATATAATATTGTTTATTGATATACAGACAACCGTTGTTAACATTTTATGCGATATTTTGAAAAGGTGGGTTTTCAGGTGAGATTTAAAGTCTGTCGGATTGTCAATGCATCTGAGGCGTGCAGGAAGTATATTTCAGGCGGACGACCTGCTACTGTGAAAGCCCGAGCAACACAAATTTCAGATATATTGGTGGCACGTTTGGGAGTGTGCTTAATTATTGTCTATAAACTGTAAATTTAAAAACCTTACCTGAAATTAATAATGGAATTTTCATATATGAATGAAAACTACTAAAAATAGCTTATGTGTAATGTGAAAATGAGCCGGTTCTCATTCGCCACTCCAGGGTACATCTAATTCACTGATCATCCGTTGTTTGACTGATCTAATTCCATTTTAACGAAGTTATTTTGCACGCTGCATTGGTAATTTTCGTCCCATCTCTGATCTGTTACTTTATTTTCCTAGAAATAAACGGAAAAAGTCATAAGAATTGTGTCATTCATTCATATTGTAATTCATATTGTATATCATTAGAACTTTCTTACCGTTGCTGTGGTAATGTAACAATTTCCCTGACGAAAGTATGCGTATAAAGAAAACGGCAAAATAGAATAAACTGAAAATATATTTATGAATTAGAAATATAAATATTATATTATACTTACGGAAGCAAGTTTCTTCATATTCTTGTAGAGCTTCGACGTCCAATATTTTATATTTTCGCTATCATCCTTTGAAATAACCTGAAACAATTTAATTATCATTGAATATGTTTAATCCCAGAAATTTCATAACCTAAAATTACATAGATATGATACGTAAGTAAAACGATATTTAATTTCTTCTCTATTCGATATTATTTAGAAATATAACTTTGAAATATGTAATGCGGAAATATAATATGTATTCATTTCAACGGCAAAATAGAATAACTTGAAGATATATATGAATTAGAAATATAAGTATACCTACAAAATATTACGACGTAAATTACGTTTTGACAGGAGACCACGTGACCAATCGAACGGCTAGAATTCTAGAAAACGAATATCATTAAGTAATCACCGTCGAACGTAAGAGAAACGAATAAGTTTCAGCCACACGAAAAAATAAGATTTCGTGCATAACCTCAAAATGAAATGTAAAAATTATACTCGCCAAAATTTGGAAGCATAATTACCTGTCTACATTAATGTACATTAAAATATGGCCAATAAAATAGACTGTACCAATTAAACAACCAATTATTTTAGTACGTAATAAGTAAAACGTATTAAGTATTATACATCCCAAAGTAAAACGCAATATATTGGACTGTCAGAAAGAAAAACACATTGTTGCCACTACACAAAATTACATGGAGACTGAATTCTCTCCAGACCATGTCAAACGAATATAGACTCAAAAGATTGATACTCAGGTGATACGAACATTAAGGTCTATATTCGTTTGCACTACGAAAATTTTCAATTAATTGATTAATTTATAAAGTTAATTAGAGCTCGATTAATAACAAAAATATGCCTATGACGACCGCTGAATTCCACTTAGTCCATTCTCCAAGTTTCAAAAGGATCAGCTCAGGAATAACCTCAGAAATAGTCCACACACACCCGGAAGATTGCCTTTTATTTATATAGATAGATAGATAGATAGATAGATAGATAGATAGATAGATAGATAGATAGATATTTTACCTGTTAGATGTCTTAAACTATTATATAATAATTGTTTGTAATATCTTTTGAGAAAATAAACTGATTTGATTTGATTTGATAATTCCAACCGAAGGAATAATTGAATTAGAGTCGTACAGGATAGAGGAAAATTTAGACTGTTTGAAGAGGCCTACATCTAGCAGTGAAGAGATTGTAATGTTTTTTTTTTTTTCAAATAAATGAAATGAAATAATTTCTGATTTAATTGTATCTCAATAGAGACGAAGATGTAAATTGGAAACTGAATATGGTTGATCAAGGTGTTTACAGAATTTATGACCTGTCATTGGTTGGGTTAAGCGCACGCTTTATGTAATTACAACATTCCCCATTTATTTATGACCATGTCTGACAATTTTTTTGGAAGTTGTATATGTGTTAAAGTCCTATGCCTGATTTCACATGTCAGTTTCAATGTGCCATCTATGTTATATGAAATATTTTTTTTATTTGTTGTTGCAGCCGTCCAGATAGAACGAGACAGGATCAGCTGCCGGAGACCCAGTTACGAGGAGCCGGCGCAGGGCAACGGGCTCTCGGTCGTGTCCCTCCTCAACGCGGAGATGCTCTCCAGGAAGGTGGTGGACGCTCTAGAGGTATGCTTCTTCGCTTATTGTCTGATCTCCGCTAAATAAAAACAGCTCACGGCTACTGCTTCTTCCTCATTTTTTGCTTCTTATAATCTCTTAGCAGATTAAAATTTTAAGGATTTATTGTATCTCAATAGAGACGAACATGTAAATTGTTAATAGATCTTAATAGATGGCGCTAGTGTAGATTGAACTAAAAAATATGAGATGTTTCCCAACATTGTAGCATATATACATTTTTTTTTTTTTTAAACCCAATTAGGTTATATGGATACATTTTTAGATCTTACTCTTAATTATGTATTGTTTCAGATATATTTTATATTGAGTTGTAGTGAGACTCTGTGTCTTTTGGTAGTTTATTGTAAAGTTTCAGTCCATTGTTCAATATCCTTGATTGTCCTGTCTTGCCAAAAAATTTTCAGAGGTGGTGGACGTAAGAAGGGCGGAATGGGGAATGTTGTTAACGTAAAGCGATCGTTTAACCCAACCAATGACAGGTCATAAGTTCTGTAAACGCCTCGACCACCATATTCTGTTTCCAAAAAACAATTTACATCTTCGTCTCTATTGAGATACAATCTATCCTTAAATGATTAACCCGCAATGGATAAAATCCAGTATTGGTAACATTCAAGAAAACAAAATGTTGATTAAAATTTTCCATGAACGCTTAAATATAATTAGTTACTAATTCAGGTGGTGGTCTAGGGCAGTGCTCCGCAATCTTTTTTCACCTACGGCATACATAAGTTCTTCCTAGAATTCTGCGGCACACCAAAACCTAAAATTCGGTCTGGACGTGAGCGTCAATCAGCTCAGGAGACGTTTGTTTTTAGCTCATCGGCGACTTCCGGCTAGTAGAAATCAGCAGCGACGGTTTTGTTTTTGCTCCTCCCGAAAGATCGAAGGACCAAATTTTCGCGAATTCTACTTGCCGGAAGTGGCTATTAAGTTTAAAAATTGAGGTTACCAGCAACTTCCGGTCAGTAGAAATCAGCGGCGACCGATTTTTCACGAATGACCAAAAAAAGTCACCTTTCTAATCACACTAGAACTAAATATTTTTTTTTTCATTATACATTTGGCTGCGGCACACTTGCATCCGGCTGGCGGCACAATAGTGTGCCGCGGCTCACCGGTTGCGGAGCACTGGTCTAGGGAACAGAACCCTTGGCTCCTGAAACAGGGGATTTAGGTTCAAGCCTGGACCTGGCTGGATACAATGATAACCTATTTTCTGCTCATATCGAAGATTGTAAAATATTTTTTTATACCATTGATTTAAATCCTTCGTTTTTTTAACAGGGTATATTAAAAAAAACTAAGTACAGGGTGTCTCAAAAAAAGTTTATGTTTGTTTAGCTTACTGCGTGGACACAACGAATCCGATGCCGATGCGCGGAGGTATGTCAATCGGTACCCCAGCCCTTGGGAATTCAGTCGCTATGGAGCGTTAGGGAGTGGACCGCGCGTTATAAGAGTTTTACAAAAACGGTATTCGAGGTTTTCGTCAATTAAATTGTGCGCCAAGCATACCTTTCATACAAAAATGGGTCAAAAGGTTTGAAAAGACTGGTACAACACTGGAAAAACCAAAAACGGTGATTCGGCGACTGTAGCGCGTAGAACATCCTGCGATATTCGAGGTTTTCGCCAATTAAATGGTGCGCCAAGCATACCTCTCATTCAAAAATGGGTCAAAAGGTTTGAAAAGACTGGTACAACACTGGAAAAACCAAAAACGGTTATTCGGCGGCTGTAGCGCGTAGAAGATTCTGCAATATTCGAGGTTTTCGCCAATTAAATAGTGCGCCAAGCATACCTCTCATTCAGAAATGGGTCAAAAGGTTTGAAAAGACCGGTACAACACTTGTAAAACCAAAATTCGGGCGACCAAAATCATCAAGAAGAGAAAACGTGGAGAGTGTATCAGTCAGCCGAGCCGTCATAAGAATTTTTACTGTTCGACTAAATGAGTGCCGCGAACGCGAGGGTTTACATTCATACATCATGTCATGCACACATGTCAATTTCTCCGACTCGTCACTTGTCTGACATTTAATATTTGATTGCTTTGGTTATGCCACGTTTTCCTTGATCTTCTTTTATTTCGTATTCCGTTGACATTGTTACCTCCTTTATTATTATTTCTATGTGTACAAACCATCTTAATGACCATATTTATTATTTTTCTCATAAAAGTATCATTCACACAGCATTTACTTCTTATATTTGCATGTGACACTCTATCATATACAGATTTATAACACATTCTTCTAAGAGATCTCATTTCCACTTCTTTTATTCTATACTTTCATCCTCATTTTGACGGTTCTAATCTTCACTTCCATGCATAAGGGTCGGTACAAGAACACTATTTGGCACTTCCATCTTGCTTTTTTTGGATAGACAATTAAATGAAATCTCTAGAATTCTAAAATTAACACTGTTCCATTGATATAATATGTATTTTTTTTTACACAAATGAGTACAGAGCACACAGAACAGTTGGATACATATTGACATGTTATTAGGACAACAACTGAATAATTGTTTGTTTAGACACATAGTTTAAACAAACATCTTCACCATTTTCTGTAAATTTCCGATAGTATCGTATTTATTACAGACATAACTCAATTAAATGATATGTGATATACATAGTAATATGCTGAATATATGATGAATGTGAATAAGTCCAAGGTGATGATTTTTCAAATAAGAAGAATGCATGACATTCTCCTTTGGTACATCAGAATACTGCGACTCCAGCTCTATTATTCCTTGCACTACTCCAACTTCATCTCTTTGACCGACTAACCACGACCTAAATTATTACCATCTTCCTTATCAATAATGACCCTTTACCAACAATTTATCCACCATCATTCAGTCCCGCAATCAATGCGAATAAAAAAAAAATCCTCCCCAATAGCCCTCTACGTACTCCGCCAAACAAAATGGTCTCACGCAGGATGCTATCTCCTACCACAACTCCATCCAGGCACTGCTCCTCTTATCTTCCCCTTGGGAACAGACTTTTTTTATAAATACAATCCCAACCCTAACTGGTCTTCCACTCCTTGACAATAATGTAAGACTTTATCATATCCCCCCTTTCCCTCTTTCGGAGGGACACTCCGGGCCATATGTTTCCTACAGACGTAAGAGGAATAGCCATTAGAGCTGAACCTCTGTAAGCCAGAAGATCCAAGTCCAAGTCTGCCACATTAGCGTAAATGGTTAAAATCTGGTACCAGTTGATGATTTTGTGTATTTAGGAAGTATGTTTACAAAGTGGAAAGGGTTGGGGGAGATGACGAAGTAGATAGTGCATTTAAAGTTATCAACGCAAACAAAAGCCTATCCAAAAAAGCTAAGATGACACTGTGGAATGGTTTTCTTGTATCAACCCTTATGTCTGGAAGTAAAGCATGGAACCAGCAAATGAAGGATGAAAGTAGAATAAATTCAATAGAAAAAGATATTTTAGATGAAAGTGTAGTAAAATGACAGAGTGTCAATTGCAAATGTGCAAAGTGAATGCAGTGCGAATTAAATTGTCATGAACAAAATAATGAATGAAGAAATAATGGTAAAGAATGTTAACCTTGGAAAATGTGGCCCAATCAAATAAATAAATGTCGACCACCTGAGGAGTCGGAAAATTCAACATGCGTGCATGACACGATGTATAAATGTGAGTATATCAGAAACGAACAGTGTAGCGATCCATTCATTCTGCCCACCCCTTCGGAGTGATGGCATGATAGCTGATTAGTAAGTTAGTCATAATTGTATTGACAGGATATTATCTCTTCGAGAGTCTCTTTTCTTACAGAATTGAGTCGCTTCATCTCTAAACTGAACAAAAGAATCTCTTTAGTATGAAGTTAGCTTGATCCCACATGTCAAATCAGATCAAATCAGTTTATTTACACAAAAGACATTACAAATTGTCACATAAATTAGATACAAACACCCGGACACGGCATTAACTAATATAATCATGTACTTGCCGAAATGAAGCTGAAGAATATAAAACGAAGGAACTAATAAACAACTCGTATAAAAAGTGATATGGCCGCTTTTTGCGTGCTTACCTAAATTCAAAACACTAATTTATATTTTATTGCTCGGAATGTTTTAAATATTAAACACTTTTTTATGGCCCTCCTCACCTTCTGTCCAAAAAAAGTTTGAGAATGTCACAGATAGTAAAAACATAAATTATCTTCCATTTTATGTATTATCACACCCATGTTAATAATTTCCATGAGTTTTTTGTAAATAATAACATGTCTTGTGTATGTACATATATAATATAGTATATTGTAAACAGTGTTGCCAATATTCTCTATTGAATTATGTACCTCTATCCCAGATTTTCCTTATTTTTTTAATTACCCCTGTTTTTTAATATCCTACTCATTTGTAGTTAAATTGTGTTTTCTTAGATAATTTGAGACATTTTGGTATGATTCAATTTGACAACTACTTATAAAAGTTACTTTAAACCCATAATACTAATGAAAACGTCTATTTTCTAGGAGTTCTAGAAATTGCTAAGGCATTATTAAATGCATTTGATAATGCCTTAACAAGGGGACACATGTCATTCCCATAAAATTAAATAAAGCTTTTTGAAAACGTGCATTTTCATTTGCATTCATTATTTAATATAGAGTTTAACACCGTTGTTCAAGAAACAATATATATATATAACTTTAAACTGTATAAATTAAAATAAGTTATTTTTAAACATGTTTTATCCTTAAATAAGTTAATGAGAATGTTCTCATACATATTATCAAATTCTATAGTTAAAAAACAAGTTTTTGTTTGTCTATACGTCATGAGACCATTGTCTATTCTAGTAAAAAATATTTACTATGAAAATCAAGGAGGAAATTAAAATATCTCGAGCGTCCATACTACACTATTGCATATACCTGTATGTGTATGTGTCTACTTTTATTACATAACCTGACACTGCCCACTCTTTAAAAACTTACTCAAGGAAAATTATTATTTTAATAGTTAAATATGCATATATCATATCGCACCGTGAGTGTAAAACCGAAACAAGGGCAAATATACAGTTTGGAGATATGGGAGTTTAAAGACTTCATATTGCTTGGAAAAACTGTTTTTTTTTAAATAAACCAATGATTTTCGGTTTATAGGTATATTACTTTAAACTGAAAATCATTGGTTTATTAAAAAAAGAACAGTTTTTCCAAGCAATATGAAGTCTTTAAACTCCCATATCTCCAAACTGTATATTTGCACTTGTTTTGGTTTTACACTCACGGTGCGATATGGTTTTTCAATACACTTGTGTTCTCTTTAGTATGATCTTTCTAATGGAAGAACACAAGATTATTTCTCCAAAAAACAGATTTAAAATCACAAAGTATAGATATTTAATCATGTATGCTTGTAAAATTAACATACTGCTACAATTAAATGCACAGAGGGGCTGTATTTATCTCAAATCAAAACCAGTTTTTAATTTTATTTTGATATCTCTTAATAATAGATACATTTGTTTAATCTGAACATTTTAAATGTCAAGACTGCTAAACATAGCTCCAAATAAAACAATGGTTTAGTACGCCCGTATTTTCTTATTATATTTTTTTGTTGCCACGTTTGCCTGCCCCTAATATCTGGCCGCCCTAGGCCCGGGCCTACTGGGCCTTAGGGCAAATCCGCCTCTAACCAGACTTCCTTATACTGCACTACATAATCAGCCTCGTGGGACTCGTCCTCGTGGAAGACCTCGTGAAAGACTCGTGGAAGACCTCCTAAAAGATGGACGGACAGCTAGGAATCTACCTCACAGGAGGAACAACCCTCTGGAGAACAGAGCACACAGGTCTACAGCAAGGAAGAAGAAGAAGAATATTTTAAATGTTGCTTGATTGGTAAAAGATTGACCTGGAAAATATGGGCTATGCCATTTGATAGAAGGAACGTTCACAGCCGTAAAAACTAAATCTTGTTTTGTTTTATAAAGTACCGACGTCCATTCTAACCAAATAAGATGTTCCGCGATATTGATTGATTGATATTTCGACAGCTTTAGTTGTATTTGTAGAGATGTTTTTCGGTGTTTTTTTGTACCGTATAATATCTCTCAATATAAAAAAGGAAGATATTATATTTTATGTCCGTTTCTATAATCAATTAGTTATAACAACTCAAGTAACCTTGTGTTTGACAATGGTTTCTCCGTTATGGCAATGAAATGACAAAAGAAAATAATTAAATAATTACCACAAATGTATTAAATCTTGACATAAAAGCAATTCAATTTTATATGTACAAAAACGTTACATATGATATTATATTATTACTCAAATTAATTATATGAGATAACATGAAACATATTTTTGTGAAAATGACCCTTTAAAACGTTGTATAATATACTTTATTTTTAATCACAGCTCACAATAAATTTATGTTTACATCTTAGATGTCGGAAGAATCGACGTGCATGTATGACTCCCTGTATGAATGTGGAAGCTAGAGAGGAGTGCCAGGATAAAGTGCATGGCGGTCCATTCCTTCTGCCTACCCTTTCGGAGAAGCGGTGCGATGGTTTGTTGTTGTGGACAGTAAATTTAGACCTTGTTGCCCTACTGCCATCTATTGATTAGTTTTAAAAACAGAGTGACTGATGTCTTCATACAGGTAGTGAAAAATGAACTTTATGATTTGAATTCATTATAATTATCTTTATTTCAGAGTAAAATACGATTTTTTAATAAAAAAAGTAGATAAGAGTAGTATTTAAATAATTAAATACTTTTTTTATTATGTACATTGTACTAATAGGAAAATTAATTAATATATTTTATAATAAAAATATATGTAAACTAACTAACCATTATGCTGTCGTACCAAAGGGGTACACAGAAAAATTTTCTATCTTGACTAAATCTCGCTCCTCAACATTCATACTTTGTGGCGTGAATGCACGTCAATTTCTGCAACTCCTTACTCTGGTGACAATTAATATTTGATTAATTTTGAACCTGCCACGTTTTCCTCGGTTTTCCTCTATTTCTTGTTCCTTTATATCGTTTACATATACTTTCTTTATCATTCTTTCCATGTGTCCAAACCATCTTTGTGACCTTTCATTATTTTATTCATAACACTTTCATTCGCACTGTATTCACTTCTTATTTTGTATTTGACACTCTATCATATACAGATTTACAACACATTATAAATAAGTTAAAATTAATTTAGACTATACTCGTAAATGTCTGTTGGCGGCCACCCCGCAATTGCAATATTATATTCTCTTTGCAATGCAATTATCCTGCTTTTTTCTTTAAATACATGAAGCTTAAAATATTAAAATAATATCCGATGTATTTAAAATGTTAGCTGAGTGTTTTGTAATTTCTCCTGTCACAGCAGCTGTCGGGGTCAGCGCCCTCGGAGTGTGACCTCGCCAACAAGCAGCTGGCCAACATCAACGACGTCTGTGAGTCCATGAAGCAGCAGCTGCTCATCCTCGTCGAGTGGGCCAAATACATCCCCGCCTTCACGGAACTCGAGCTGGACGACCAGGTGAGATCAATATTACCTTTTCTTTTGTATTTGCTAATCTATCGTGAAAAATGAACAGCATCATCTTATCACATTTGTGGTGGTCTAGAAGACGGAACCCTTGACTTCTGATCCAGGGGACTAGTTCAAACCTGGAAACAACCAGATTCCTTCTTCATAATAATGAGCTATTTTCTGCTCATATTGAATATTGTAAAATATGTTACATTCTGTTTCAATGATTAAAATCCTTGGTGTTAGTATTTTTATAAAATAAAATAAAATGTTGCACCTCCATGCCATAGTTTATTATTTCCTCCTACTCAAATCAAAGGCCCTCCATTCTCTTCCACGCCACTCTGTCATGTTCAGACAGCATCCAGGTTTTGCTGACGTGTCGGATCAGGTCATCTTTCCACCTTAGTTGCGGTGTCCCTGCACTTCTCTTTGCCATCCACATTCGCCAAGTCAACAGTCTTTTTATACATTTTTTATCTGAGCTTTTGGCTACGTGACCAGTCCATTGCCATTTTAGAGTCGCTACACGGTGAATAACGTCAATTACCTTTATTTTTTCTCTCACCATATAGTTTCTGACTCTGTCTCTAAGGCTTATTCCTCAACATTACTTCTTCCATGGATCTCTGAGTCATTCGTAGTTTCTCGGCACTTTGTGGCTGTTTCGAGGCCATAAGTGGCAAACAGGTGCACACACGCAGCATATACTTTCCTCTTCAAGTTGATATTTCAGTTTTTCTAACAGATAAGTTATTTTTCCGAAAGCTTCCCAGCAATCTAATTCTTCTTTTAAATAAATACATCAAACTATTTTGTAATTTGTTGATACTAACTCACCATTATGCTTTATTCCGAAGGGGCAGACCGATATTAAATAATTTGTCAATTGTTTTTCAAATTAGCATGTTATCAATGATATTCTTTATCTGCAAAAACCTAGATTTATTCTGAAAGTGTTAGTATCTTACCATTTTTGACAGTTTTTTATACTTTTTACAAAATGTTGAGGTTTGTTTAACCCTTAATGTCAGGTTAGCTTCGTTTGCAGTCCAAAAAATAGTTTCAACCCAGCAACTGTCTACATTTGTTGCTTATATATAAAATAATTTAATTTAAACTTATGCTTCTTTATATTATATAGTATAACTTATGCTTCTTTATAGTATAATTTTGATTAATATTGGGACAGTCTGTCTGAGCTGTGAATGTAGCCAACCGCAGTTCAAAGCAATTTTTTGCCAACCGCAGTTCAAAGCAACTTTTTTGCCAACCGGAGTTCAAAGGAAGTTTCTTGTCATAACAAACTAAGTAACCATCATAAAGGGTAGGCAGAGAGGATGGACCACTATACTGCTGTATCCTGACATACCTCTCAAATTTCTTCTTCATTTTTTCGATTCTTAATATGTAACATATTTGGTCTTGTGAGCAGGTGGCCTTGCTACGGGCGCACGCGGGAGAACACCTTCTTCTAGGGCTGGCCCGCCGCTCCATGCACCTGAAGGATGTTCTACTCCTGGGCAATAACTGCATCATCACTAAACACACCGCAGGTAAACATTCCCGCTCACGAGACACTGACACACTATTTAAATTTGTAACATCAAATCATTCTTATGATCAAACATATCTATCAATCTTTTTTTTTTAACTAATCACCGGTTTTAATTGTCAAAATAGCAAGAAAGTTTAAGCACCCTTATCCCATCCTGCATCTCAACCACATTGCCTCATAGGTCCCTTCCCATGACCACTCTCTGTCACCGTCCCTCTATCTCCACCCATGACCTTGGCCCTTATCCAAGGCCACCCCTGACCCCTTTAAATTCCTCCCTATCCGGGTAGTCAGATCCAAATGTCAGACCCATCCCACCACATTCTCCAAAAACCCTCCTCTCACCGTCCAACAATATCCAACCACATGCGGGTTAGTACTCCCGAAATGACAATATCTAAGAAGAAAGACCAATTAGCAGAAGACAACACAAGAATACTAATTAACTACACTGTTCCAATTTCAATTTCATCATTTGTCAACAACACGCTTGTCTATGCCTCACAATGGCGTAATTCTCCTATTTCCCATTAAGCAAAGAATTATAATATCCTCCATCCTGCTAAAACATGGTTTTTAGTGTCCACGACCACTTAATGTTAGGAAATAGGTATTAAAATCCAGTTTCGTGCGAAGTTATGAAATTTATTGACGTTGTTTGAATTTAACAATATTTTCACAACTTCCTACCAATAAATTACGACCGTTTGCTTTTGCCTATATAAACACTAAAAGTTTTGCCAAATTATTACAAGGATAAAAAAAAACAAATTCTAAAATGATAAAAACAACAAATTTTACATGACTTTTAAGGAAAAGAGTGTAAATAATATTATGATGTGCTTTTTATTATCCCGTATTCATTGAAATTTTTCAATTTGAATGCAATAGTGAATACTCTTTTCATAATTCTTGTATCATGCTATTGTCAACAACACGTATGTACACCACACAACAGCTTTGATAATTTAAGCCATTCATATATATATTTTTTGTATTGAAATTACTTTCCATTAAATCTACAGCTAACAGTCACTGTACAACAATATAAGCTACCCAGTCCATTCAATGTAACAATTTATATTATAATATTTTTAAAATATACTCAATATTTATTTGATTTTGGACATAATGCTTTGGAGGCGACACTTGACAAAACTGTATATTTAATTGTTGGAAGCAAAAACCTATAGCATACTTTCCCGCCTTTAGGTTTAAAAAAAGCAATAGAATTCATACTGTATTTTTTTTAAAAAGAGAATAGCTCTAAATTCTATTTGGGCAGGTCCACAGACAATATAATAATATTATGTAAGTACTGTGACTGTTGGCCATAGATGATATTATTTTTATTTAAATATTTATACAATGGTAAAGGTAATCTCTAGTATTAAGTTTTGCACGTAATAATTGTGTTTCACTGGGAAGGTATGATGAGCTTGTGTGATTAACTCCATCCAATTTTAGGGACTTTTTTACGAGCCGAACTATGCATTTTTACTTAATATTTTAAATAAAACTGATATATTATACATAATGTATTCAATTATACATATCACATGCTTAAAAGTAAACTGACCGATTATGGTTTAGGTCATAATTGAGTTAACATTAGACAGAGGCTTGTGTTAACGCTATCCATCTTTCGCGTTAAAATTAAGTCAAAATTCCGCCAATTGACCTCGTGTTTTTCGCCTGTTTTTGTTAAAACACCGACTCATGTCAGATTGAGCAAAACTTGTTTTTTTGAGTTAAGCCAGTGTTCTATTAAGCGTGCGATATAGTACATAGAATATTCAATACTCAAAACTAAATAACCATATTATTATTACCAAAGATAAATACACATTTAGTTCCTCACTAAGTCTTATTTTTTTGGATATTGAATTGTAAATATCTTTTATATTCGCTTTCACTTTGTGTTGTAAATTTTTTTTTTTTTTTTTTTAAATTAAAAAAACTAACACCAAAGATTTAAATCAATGATATTAGAATTTATTTTACAATCTTCAATGTGAGCAGAAAATAGCTCATTATTATGAAGAAGGAATCTGGTCGTGTCCAGGCTCGAACCCAAGTCCCCTTGATCAGAAGCCACGCGTTCTATCCCCTAGACCACCACCCGATTAATTATACATTTGAATAAATAAATGTATACTTTGTATTTTCACAACTCTTTATATTACTTTTCAAGCAGAGCAATGTGTATATTTTATACAGTTATACTGTCACATGGTTAAGATCATTATAGACCACTAGCGCTGCTGACAAGCATCAAGTCTACATAGCTTCCTCCACTATGGTAGGCCACCTTCATAATTTGATATAGGAACGAACACAAGATAATACATTCTTCATTGTTTTCTTTATAAATTTGAAAAAGACAGTATACAACCCACGAGTGGAGAGTACAACTAGCTATATGAAATACCAGGTTTAATTAAGTGTTGAATATTTATTAACAATTTGGTTATGGTTATTTACTTATTAATAATTTAACAATGGTGAAAAGTGTCTTTATTTTAAAGCTAAAATAATATATGCACATTGTCCTGAGTTCAGTATTGCTTACATTAATCCTAAAAAAGATTGGTTCCGTCCCATGATTTAATATTTTCACTTTTATGTTCTTTCCTAGAATTTCATAGAATATGTATTCTAGAAAAAAAAATGTATTGCGTAAAACAAGCAAGTTCTGTACCCATGCAGTTTAAAATACCGAGCTTACCTTGATGTCAAATGTAAGTTTGATACTTATATTACATTATTCTTTGCATCACTTTTTTAAATCTAATAAAATATTAAATATAGAAAGTGTTGTGGAATAAGTTGAGCCTGTATAATTATTTCCCAGATGGTTTCTATTTCTATAGGAAAGCGATACAAATGTCAGAACAATGTGTATTTAAAATTAAAATAATATATTATATATAAAGACCACAATAGGCTTTTGGTTCCGGCTTAAGTAACTGCAATATATTAAGAGAATAAGTATTATTATGTATTCTAGTATTTGAGCGAATGTTTTGGTGTATTTTGTTTCAATAATCGGCCATGACGCACTTGTTTCTATCAATATATGTCATTATATAATTTTTGCATAAGGCTATTGACTTTTTTACAATCACTCATTGCCGATCATAAATATATTCTCATTGGCCAGAGATTATTTACGACTCGCGTCGCAAGATTTCACAAGAAATTGTCTATTTTTATGGCAAAGTGCGAAATTGCAAAGGAAATAGCTCACGCCGATGTCTAATTTAGTTTATAGTCCTGTCCTCAATCCACCATCAAAAGTTTGGACATTTAATTTATTACAATCTCTTAATCACAAACGTGATCTCGGTTACACGCACGTCATACTTGCATTATTTGACATATGGTTAGAAGAAAGAGAAGATACACTATCATATACACTTAATAGGTAAATGTCATAATATGCACATTCATATGAGTTGATTCTGAACTAAAGATTGTACTAGTGGATTAATGGATAATGTAAAGGGGGTCTTTTATGGCCATGATTAAATTGAGACAAAATAAACTAGAGGAATTGCTGAACTAGATACGGGTAGATGGAGTTAGATCAGCGAGCGAGTCACCACCGGCCAGTGCGGTTAGTGAGATGTAATGTGTGTGGCGACAGTGTCACTTTGTTTCCCCACAGACCCTCGCGTGGCCTCGGATCTGGACATCAGCCTGGTGGGGTCGCGCATCATGGACGAGCTCGTCAAGCCCATGACAGAGGTGCAGATCGACGACACCGAGTTTGCTTGTCTTAAAGCCATCGTGTTCTTTGATCCCAGTGAGTATAAGTTGCATGTGTTTACCTACTTTGGACCAAACTTATTTTCACTACTCCTGATTTAATAAATAGTTGCACATTTAAAAAAAAAAAATTTACAATTAGAAATATATTTAAAAAAAAAAAGGAAACAATGAAATTTGATCTGTCTACTCATTGACCCAAATATTCAATCAAAAATGATTAACAGTTTATTCAGATTTTTTAATTGTTTGATAAAAAAAAATTGAGTTAGTATCCGCATGCATTTTAGTGAAATGAATTTGTATTAATATCTGTATTAATAAAAATTGTACATCTTTCATGCATCTAAGGAAATCTCAGAATGGAAAAATGTAAGATTTTAAAAAAATGTAAGGTAGTTTTTTTTTTCCCGCAATATTCTAATTTCTCGTAATTACCCAAATGGAATTAAAAATGTTTTCTTATTGGTTCAATTTGCGTATTTGGTATAGAGCCATCTGTGTTAAAGTCTTTAAAGCTTTTTATACAAGATTTTGTTTTCGCTACTCCACAACAGATGTCCCTTTTTTTTTAAATCTACCAAATTTTTTTTTCTTATATATTCATACCTCTCCCAAGGTATATAGAATAATATGGTAAGATATTGCGCACGTAGCATGCTATCCCTTTCTAATAATTTGCTGTCAAGTGACGTCATGTGGTGAACTCGAAATCGAAACGAAACTATAAACAAACCTAAATAACTATAAACAAGCTAAATCAAATGGAGTTGATTTGCCATATCCAGTTAAAAATCTTTTTTATCGATGTAAAATGTTTTTCAAAATAAGAACAATGAACTTAAAGCTCATTGAAGATGCTAACTCTAAAAAAAGAAAAATAAAAAAAACAATAACTTAAATAAAGAAAACGATTTGTCATAATTTATTTAATACAATTACAAAAACTTCTTTTAATTAGACGTAATAAATAAACAAAGAAAAATTCCATACCCAATGTATAAATATATACTCAACTCATACTACACAACCTAATGCTTGGGTCTCCACGTGACGTAGCTGCGCAGTAGATGTCAAAAATAAAACGCGGAATATCTTACCATATTTATTCTATATACCTTGTACCTCTCCTAATTTTTATTTATCTTCAATATATATTAATCTTATTTACTTTTCGATATTTGAATATTTTTAATTGAACATTATTAATTTAAAAATACATTGTTTTATACTTAATACGGATTGAAACAAATTGCAGATGCAAAAGGCCTATCCCAGGTCCAGCGCATCAAGCAGCTGCGCTACCAGATCCAGATCAACCTGGAGGATTACATCAGCGACAGGCAGTACGACCAGCGCGGCCGTTTCGGGGAGATCCTCCTCACACTGCCAGCTCTGCAGAGCATCACGTGGCAAATGATCGAGCAGATCCAATTCGCCAAACTCTTTGGTGTTGCGCACATCGACAGTCTGCTGCAGGAGATGCTTCTCGGAGGTTCGCCCATTTTGAGTAATATACCATTTTGAATATTACAATAATTTTAATATAATTATAGGCTTAAGTTAATGAGTAAAGAATTTTTAAAGCTACCAACTCAATCCACATTCTATCGATGACAATTAATGTGAGGATTTGTGTATAATTTTGGGGAGTTTTCGGTATACTTTTCTTCCCTGCTATCAATGTTTGCACTCTTATTACTGTGCGTCAACATAATGCTATGATAACTTACTGTATACCTTTAATATGCTCCCCACAAATAGAGAGTTCCTATTTATGGTCAGGTTAGGTGGATTTATAATTAAGTTAATAAAAATTGAATATTTTTAGGTGAGCCATTATCCTCGCCTGTTTATTATGTACACAACATTTCATTAAAGGACATTCGCAATGGACTTCAGTGCTACCACAAGAGAAAGGATAATCCTTTACTGCCATCAATTTGGAGGTCACCTCTTTGAAGCGTTATTTGTCAGATTTTGTATTCCTGAAGGGAATTTTCTTTTTAAATAAATAAGCCAACAAATATAAAATAGCATTCCAGGACTTTGATATATAAAAAATATATTTATTTAACCACCATACCTATTTGAACATACGTGATACGTCCACTTTGACTGTACCATTCTGCACTGTCCCGTATCACGTACCTAAAATGTACAAACTGTTAGAGATACGCGCGTGTGCCAACAGCACTTGAGTACAAGTCTTCATAAATTGATAGTTTTACAAGGAGCAGGCCAAGTGTGCAGCCGAGTATTTGACGTTTCATAATTTATAAAAATAAAATTAATATATAATTAAATTTCATTAATAGAAAACCTGTTTTTTTTTTCACGTTTCTTGGAAAATTACCTGAAGGTAGATCGGTTAAAGCCTTCAAGTTTGAATAATTTTATGATTTTTTTTTCTTCTGAATTACTTAGATAACAAACAAATAACAATATTTCCATTTTATATGAAAACATTTAAATGTAATACAGTTACAGCCTGACGTAAATACACTAACCTACCTATGCTAGTATCTAGTTATGAATGTATTCTTGTTTCGGGTAATACTTATGATCAAATATGTTGGCAGGTGCGACAGCCGATGCCAACACATCTAGCGCCAGCATGGAGGGAGCGGGTTCTCCTCAGGCCGCTCTCACGCCAGCCACTAACGGCATCTCGCAGGGCTCGCCGCTGGCCTACCCTGGCCACCTGTCTCCACCCTCCCCCCACTACCACATGGCCGGGGCCACCTCCCCGCAGCCATCCCACCATGTGCAGTTGCAGATGGGCTTTTCTGAGGGTCCTTACGGTATGACGGCTTTCAAACAAGAACCCGAGTCCATCATGTGAGTTGAGGACAGGACCGTTGTAATGAGACATTTTTTAGAACTCTACGGAACAAAAACACTAATCATTTGTGTAAAATTGAGTGAATATATCAAAAGTTAGAATTTTTCATTTCAGAATAGGAGGCACTTCTTGCCAGCAGTTTTAACATGTGTTACGTTCTAATGAAATGATTTGACTGAATGTAAATAAGTCACCCAATTTGCATATTAAACACTTTTCTGATAATTAAATAAAAAATCGAAAGCAGTACTTAATTATTTTAGCAAACATAATCATATCTAAACAATCTTCTATCGTGCTCATTTACAGATCCTTTGAACATAATATATGTATCAACTGCTAGATTATTGTTTATATAATGTTTGAATCAATATAAGATTCTGTTTTCTGCTGTTATATTGCAAATCACGGACAAATCATTTGTACCACGCACATGGCGTGAATTGATGTATAATGTATTATATGTAAATAGCAATTTGATTTAATGGCTATTTTGCCTACAAAATGTATGACTTTGTATTTATAGTATTTTGCATATACAATTTCATAGAATTTTTTACTCTGCCCCAGTGGTTAGTAAGAATAAAATTAAATGATAGTTATCGTTTATTCCTAAATGTCATTAGACTTAAAGCAGGAGGAGAATGGAATTGTTGCAATACAATATAATATATAATTATTTAACTGAATTGTATTGCTGAAAATAAAATATATATATTTTTTATAACAGACAAAGTTGCGGATGGGATTCTGTATATCCCGTGTAAGGTTGTTAAGCGGATTCCTTTGATTATCGGAGACATGACAACTGCGACATTGTTGCATGATCAAATAAATAGAAGCAATCGGATGACTTTCTGCAGATCTAGTGTAGGGATGTCTTAATAGACAAATTTCCAATAATTAGTCAAACAAATTGTTACTTTTATTAGATAAATTTACGTCAATTTAAGAAATCGTTTATAGTTGAATGTTGCCAGTATATTATTTTTATATAACATGTTAAATGATTTTTTTTACGATTTAAAAATGTTGCTCGTGTTAAAATTTATTGCTGTTAGTTATTTTTTATACATATATGCCAAGATATATTATATTTCAAATAGTTTGTTAGTATGTGTTGGGCATATTATCGAAAGTAAATGAGTTTTATCATGGACGAATGAAGGAGAGAGTACTCCTTGTAGGCGCTTTAGCGCAAAAGTGAATGTAATTTTTTTTATTAGCGAAGCAATATACATATTTATAAATATTTTATTACATTACTTTTTAATAATTTTTTATATAATTCATTAGTGCTAAGTCTGTTTTTATATCAATAAGAATTTAGTTAGGGTTTGTTTTTGCAATACTATGTTATTTGTTAAAGGTATGATATAAAATGATGTATTTTTATTTAGTCAATAACCATATTTGTAGAAACCCGAGTTGTATATTTTTGATATTACCGCAAATGTTGGCTTGATATTAGCATCAGGAGACCATAATAGTGTTAATGTATGGTTTTGTACATTTATTCGTAAAGATATTAGGTGGCAAAGGGTAGCAACTGTAACTATATTTTTACCTTTATTTAAGAATTTGATTAATGTTTATTTTAAAAGATATTTTATAATACATTATTTATTTTTCGATACCTGTGCATGGACGGAATTAATAAATATTCAGGTTTGGACCACTCGGATCAATAATTATAAGAACAATTTATTCAATTCCCTTGGTTTCTTATAATCCTTGAGTGGAATATTCATTTGTCGAACAAAGTTATTATCATTTTTGATTTTGATTTATTAATTTACATTCAAAATCCAAAGTTTTCTTTCATTAAACGACCATAATTTTAATAACATTATTTTATACCGATATCCAATCTAAATGAACCATTTGTTATCACTGTTTTATTCACGTTGTCATTACGAGAACGTAAATAAAACAATATTTGTTAATAATGAAATAATAATGTATTTAATCTTTATTGTTTGTTATTTTTATTTTGTTTTATATTTAGTGAAATATATGTTTTATTTTCCCAAAGGCTGGCAGTTGCAATATGTTTTTTAATTTTAACCTTTTTGTTTTGAAAGAGTTATGTCGTCTTTACTTACTTATTTGAGAATTATATTAATTAAAGTTATTTATGTTTGTATCAGCCGGTAGTTCCGGTCCTGCATGTTTTGTTTCTGCTCTACCAACTACACGAGTACCTAATATGTTATTACATTCGCCATTTTATTTAATTCAATATTGTTGCCTTTTTTTCTAAAACAAACTTTTTAAGTTTTTCTCTTGTATACTGGAATTGAACAATTTCTTATTGTAGTTATGTCCATAACTATATTGGTGCCTTTACAAATCTACGGTAATGTTTTTTTATCAGTAAAACATTCTACATAATAAAACACCAAATGAAGCAACAGTTTTGTATTTTTAAGAAAGTGATTAGTCAAATATTTCTACATAGAACAAACGGTGCCAGTTATATTTAGCTATAGAAAGTTGTTAACGTTACTTGCTCAAGAAAAGTTTGCGACTGATTGTACGTACGTGCCGGTGCGTGTCATGTGCGCCCTCTTGTCGTGTCCGCTAGTGATGGGAAGAACGCCTATTTTTTAAAATTGTTTGGATCTCGAATACTCTGATAATGGATTCAATTTCATTAAGTTTATTTGTCTATCAAAATATCTCGGCTAGTGACATTTGGATATTAAAATTCTTGAAACCCCGTCACTAGTTGGCTACCACAAACTAATATTAATGTTCACCTAGCAGTAGAAAAGAAAAGAGCAGTGCGCCTCCATTCCAGTTGATGTAAGATAAAATTAGATATTTTAATTATTGGGTGAGAAAGTGTTATTTTATTGTTAAACAATTGACCCCTTGTAACATCGGGTGTATGCTTATACTGAATGCTCAATGTAATGCCAATTACCAATAAAGTTACTATTATAATTACTTTTTGGATTTTATTTCTAACATAAAGTAACAAACACATCTTAAGTAAGACACTTGCAAAATATGAATTTTGTTTATTGAAATATCTTGGTAGAAATTCATTGTAAAAAATCTTCTTCCTCAAATCATTTCCAATTTTAAGTGGGGTCGGACCTCCTAACACGATTTCTCCAGGACGCTCTGTAAGGACAGAGGTGAGCTCTCTGTTGAGTTCACATTTCTTGAGAGTGGTCTTGATAGATGATCCCTATGTTGCTAAAGGCTGTCCTCTACCCCTCTGGACTGTTGGGATTCGAAGGGCAGATTTTATAATGTGGTCATTAATTAAATTATGAAAATAAAAATAAATAGTAAATTCCTTTATAATATGTATTTTGTTCTTATTCAATGAGCTGGTGTCAAACCCAGTCGATGAGCTCGCTGCCAAAATCGGTCGAAGCTAAAAATCGAGTGGATTAAAACTAATTGCATATTGTAAAATGTTGTTTTATTTTAATTATTTAATACATTTGCAAATTTATCTAGCTATGAAGCAGGCTTACAAGAGACAGAAAAATGAAGAAAGGTGTGGAAAGAAGGGTTGGTGCTGAACACAAAATAAATGGTGCACTCAAAGTCATCACTACCTACTTACAGAAATATGTTGTCTAACCAAAGATGTTAATTATAGTGAAAACCCTTAACCCGGAAGTGAAGCACAAAGCTGGAAACAGAAGGATAAATGCTGTAGAAATGAGATCACAAAGAAGAATGTAACGAAAAACATTATGCGATAGAATACTGAACGCAGATACAAGAAAGAAACATAATACAGATGAATGCATTCTAAATAAAATTAAAAAATTGTCGCTAAGATAGTTTGGACATGTGTAAAGAATAGTTAAAAAGTGATGTGCAAGCATTGGGAATGGAAAAAGGAAAATTAGCTTGTACAAACTAGCTAATTGCTAAAAAGAGACCATTGAAGTTGAGTTGAGTGTTCGTGTCAAGATGTTTGAAAATGAAGGGAGCCCGAGGGGTATATCAGGATAGAACAATGTGGCGGTCAATAATTTCTGCCTACTCCTCTGAAGGAACAGCTTAATGGCAATTTTTTTTAAGGCATCATCAAAAATTTAAATCGTTAGTATATAATCTCCGATTCGAGCATACAACACCTCATTATTATGACCAAATAATCGGGTCGTAGTCATGTCCGGGTTTCCACCTAAGTCCGCGGAATCAGGAGCCAAGCGTTGTTCCCTAGACCACAAACCATGTTAGTTAATTTAATTACATGAAACTGTATTATTGGTTTATTAACTTTCATTTCCTGGAAGTCCCAACTCCCCAAGATAGTGCTGAGTATAGATATAACCAAGTTAACTCCTTTGAATTTAAAAATAAGTCTTTCTACAAGATCAAAATCGTGGAGTGGTATACGTGGCCTCATGACTAACAAAAATAAATTAAACAAATTGTTTTCTATATTAATTTATTATATTTGAAAATCCATTGTTTTGGTATATACAAAACACAATGATAATTCGAAACTGTTTAATTTGAAACACTGAAACACATTGTGATACAGTAACAGTTTTTCAAATGCTATTATATTCGTAAAGTAAACAATTACAATGAACTTATATTTCTAAATTATCTTAATAATTATCTCAGTCTACTACAAATGGCAACAAAAAATATATAGAGGAACATTTTTTAACCTAAATACTTCTAATTCTAAACATGAAGTTGCACAACAAATGCACATAATACATCATGCAGCGGAGTTATAGATTCACACCGCTAAATACATATTTATTAGATCAGATATATAATTTAATTAATAATTATTATTCACCAGCTAATTTTTTCGCACTTTCTTCCTCCGCTTTTTTGACTTCAATAGGAATTTCTTTCACAACTTGCTCCTCGGTGCCTCTGTTGGGTGCAGTAATGGTCAATACACCATTTTCAAGACAGGAAACTACATCTTCGACGAAATGCCCCTGTGGTAGGCTGTAGGTTCTTACAAAATGTCTGGAAATGAACCCGTTCTCATCAGATTTCTCCTCGCGTTTTCCTTCTACAATGATGTTCCCATCTATAGCCTTCACGGAAATTTCTTGCGGTGTGAAATTCTTTACATCCATCTGCACTTTGAAAGGTTTATTACTCTTGACTACAGCTTCAGCGTGCTTCATAAGCTTCGCCTCATCTTCTGGAAGCTGCCACTCCACGTGCCAAGCTGGATGGCGAGGAAACGAAGACGACATCACAGACTCCAGATGTTGCATCATTTTCAGCTGCTGCTCCATCCACGAAGATGGGCGAAGAGAACGGAACATTACGGGAAACAGCGACATTTTGAACTATTCGGTTAAAAATATAACAACCTCCAAATTTAGAATTTTGTTTAAAAGATAAACCGGTTGCGCGCCCGCTGAGAAAGATTTGACATAATAAGCCGACAATAAGCGCGCTCTCTATTTAAATATTCTCCGGATCTGCCCTTCTATTCAACAAACAAGCGTGTGTTTAGTAAATTAGACAAACGTGTCAAATTGACCACATCTGTTCTTCTAAATATTATTTTTTACCCAATACTAAAATGAACCTTTTTACGTAAGCACTGTAATATTCTGGGATATTCTAGAATTTTAGCTGCGCGCATGCGCACTGCGCACAACGCTCTGTACTTTCGAGAATAGAAGCTTCTGATTGGTTCTAGAAATGCCCCGCTTTTTCGTGATGTCATACGTGACAATATTCACGTCGTTTTTATCTCCGAAAATGAACAAAAATTTAAATTTTTATTTTTTCTAAAACAGCCTACTTCTAAAAAAATATGATTCTTTATTTAACTATGATAATGTTACTCATTTACGATGTTTCTGTATTTAGAATATTAAGTTATTTGTATTATATATTTAGAATATGAAGGATTTTGTTGTAGGAATTTGAATTTTACTAATAATTTAAATATTTTAAATCGGATGAATTATCTACATATTTTTTTAATTACTTCGTAAATCGGGTTCTTCGAATTTAATTTTAATGATTGTTACCATTTTGAATATTCTATAATTTTGGAAATAATGAACTAAGCATATAACTATTTATTAAAAATAATAATGCGATCAACTATTGTTAAAGTCCTGCATTTTTATTATTGCTATTATCTGACAATCACACTGTATTAAAATTAATTAATTAAGCCGGGTAGTGATCTAGGGAACAGAAAGCTTGGCTTCTGATTCAGGGGACTTGGGGGTCAAGCCTAGACACGACCCGATTTCTTCTTAATAATTCTGCTCGTATTGGAGATTATATTGAACTTCTTGTACCATTGATCCTTTAAAAAAACATTATAAAGTATTCCTACAATCAAGAAACTCCCAAATCAATTACGTATATAGGTAAATACGTGATACTCGTATATTAAACAATAGCTACCTACATCGGATAAGAACATTGTTGTATTAGGAATTGGTTTCTACTTTTTGATGTAGCACAAAATACATTTTCTCGAATCTACTCCCAAATTCCTCGCGCGGAGCTTCCATTTTTTTAAACACAGTGAGCCGAATTCTTATGATAAGCGGTCAAAAAATAAGATTGCGTTGACACAACATTCAAATATTTACCCGATCATTTTACTTCGACTCACTCACTATCGGATTAATTACATTCTGCATGGATGTGATATTTTAAACGTTGCCAAACTTTCGGGATATGTACTCCACTAGATAAAAATAACTAAAACCAAACATGCAGAAAATTTCATCTGACATTTTCTTTGTGCTTTCAATATATTCACATATAGTTTATCACCATCAAAAATTAAAATCGATATTTTTTTCATCATTGATTTTTAGCGTAAGCTTTGATATCAATTGATTTATACATGCAACAACAACAAACCATCACGCCGTTTCCCCGTAGGGTAGGCAGATAGAATGAACCGCCACACTGATCTATCCTGGCACACCTCTCTAGCTTCCTCCACATTCATACAGCGAGTCATACACGCACGTTGATTCTTCCGACTTCTAACATGACCAACCTTTAAAATTTGGTCATGCCATGTTTTCCTCGGTCTGCCTCGACTCCGTACTCCATTTACATCATTAACGTATACTTTCTTAACCATTCTTTCTCCATCCATGCGCTCCATATGTCCGAACCAACGCAGCGATCCTTTCGTAATTTTGTTCATAATACCTTCTTCTGCTCTACATTCCTTTCTTATATCAGCATAAGTCGTATATCTGTCGATTCTGATGATTTATACATAATAATGAATAATCTTCCAGAAAGTAATCAATAATATAATTAATGTGGGTAATTGTAAGTTCTGGGTAGAGGTTCATTGTAAATAATGAAAATAAAAAATATTTTATAATGTATGTTTAGTTTTATTACATTTTTCGGCGGCATGGTGCGAATGGAGTTCGAAATAGAAGTAGACGGAGGAAACATGATCAAATCATTCAAATTTTAAATTTCGACCACCTCAGAAGTTGGAAAAATCGAAATGCGTGCATGACTCGATGTATGAATGTTGAGTGTGTCAGGAAGCAAGAGAGTGGTGATCCATATTTTCATAATGGTTACACAGTTTAAAAATATGATATAATATTTTCGAAATGATTGCACCTTTTCTATATTTTCAAAAATATTTTTATTAATCAATTTTAAAAAAATTGCCCACTGTGCATCGAACGCGAAGGTAATTTAAAGGGGACCCTAAATTCAAAGCCCCCAGAAAGCAGTCGTTAGCCCTCAAGAGAGTGTCTTTATTCTCTTGTCGTCGTCAGAGCGCGTCTTGTGCAATTAATAACGAAGTTAAGTTCCGTGAAATTTAAAACGCAAACATGAACTACATGATGCCATTCTACCCGAAGGACCTGTTCCACCCGTTCTTCGCTCTGCGGCAGTCTACCAGCCACGACGTCCACACGACCGTGAAGAAGGATAAGGACAAGTACCAGATTAACATCGACGTACACCAGTTCCTGCCGCACGAAATTATCGTGAAGGCCCACGGAGACTACGTCAAGGTGGAGGGACGACACGAAGAGAAAGAAGACGAGCACGGGTACATTTCCCGACATTTTGTGCGGAAATTCAAGCTGCCGCACGACCACGACGCTGATGACGTCGTCTCCAATCTGTCTTCCGAGGGAATCCTATGCATCACGGCTCCGAGGAAGAACCCTGAAGCCATACACGGAGAGAGGGTTGTCCCCATCCACGTGGCCCCCAACTACCGCCCCATCCAGCAAGGAGGGCCCGAGGAGCCCCGCGCGCAGCCCGGCAACGGCCAGGTGACCGTTCAGCGCCATTGAAACAAATCATATTCAAAACAGAAGCGATTGTCATTTATTTATTCCATTTTAGTTTTTAAATATTTTAAGCGAATCTCTTTGTGTAAGTTTTATTGTATGTCGATTGTGTTGTGGGTAGATACCACACGAAACACGTGTCAATAAATTTAATATTATTCTCAAATAAAAATATTGTTTTATTTTAAACATAAGAAATAATTCAATATTAATTGGAACTAAAACTGTGGGACTTACTGATATTCATTAGTTTAAACAATTTTGATTCCAATATACGAATTTGTTTAATAAATATATTTGATGGACTTCCACTAAGCTTTTGGTTGGTCAAATTCCAACTATCAAATACACCTACAGCAGAAAAGGTTTTCATTTTATTATTTTTTAATCTTCATTCAAATTACTATTCTCAAATTCATAATACTAATATACCATTTAAACCTTTGACATGGGTAAATAAGTAGGTACATTTATAAATAAAACATTGTTTTTATCCATAATATGTAGGTACTTTATCCGAACTTATTAATTAAAAAGAACATATATTTGAATGCTTCAACAAAACAATACTAAATTATCTTGCTTGCATCAATTCCCAAGATCGGTTCTCATTTGGAAGATTCTGAGAGCGATGAATATTAGATGTGTATTATATGTATTTTTTTACTAATAACGAAAAACTAATATGGTTATTAAAACTTTAGTCCCTTCAAAGTACACCTGGTGATAATATGATGGTAAAAACGTAGTATTGTTTGGGGTCGATAGGAAGCTATCTTTTCTAGAAAAGAAGAAAGATATTAAATCCAAGTCGATGGAAATCACACAGATTTTTTTTCGTAGCAATAAGTTTTTTTATTTTCAAAACTTATTCAAGTGTGATTAACAAACCATCACACCATCTCCCCAAAGGGACAGGCAAAAAGAATAAGGTGAGTAATATTAAAATAGGTACCTAATAAAAGTGCGAAAAACCAAGCTGAAGGATGAAGAAGGGCTCAATGTGACAAAGTATGTATTATATGTTACTCCCAAGACGGTGTAAACATGTTTTGGAAAGAAATGAAAAAATACCGAAATCCTATTTTTATTTGCATCGTCAAACTTTAAACTTTGTTTTTGTAGATCATTAAAAAAGTTATGTGAAGTATTCTGCCTATATTATATTCATAATGTATCATAATACGCAAAATTATTTGAAAAAAAAAAATACATTTCATTATAATAGTTTTATCGATGACGGGGCAGACAACGCAGAAGATACTGGAATGCACGTGCAGAGGATGGATCCCTCCAGAATCCCACACGCTGTGGCGCATCAGATTCCTGCCGGCTACCGTCCCCCCGGAAGACCGCCAAAGAGATGGAGGGATAGCTGGGAGTCGACCTCCCAAAAGAGGCCAGCCTGATTACAGGAACAGACCAAAGGTCTAAAAGAAGAAGAAGTTTTATCGAATTGAAATAGTATTATTTTACGCATTTCTTGTAAAAAAAAAAAAAATTGCGTGTGTATCAATAGGTTATAAGAATTAAGGCAAGTCATAAGACCGCCGACTGACGTTTTTTTTTATTTATTTATTTGATAAAATGAAGAACACCACTAATAGCAGATATATTGGAGCACCTGACTAAAATATATGGTACATTATTTTGCTTCAGGAAAATGATGCAAACCTCAAGACCAGCAAAGAGCAAACCACATCTCAGTACGCCATAATGTGGATAAAATTCGCAGAAGAAAAAACACAAACAAATAATAATCGTAAAAAAACATTAACTCTGTTTTATAAATATTCACAATAAAAATAGCCCAAAATAATCGAGGGATTTATTTAATAATTATTATTGTGTTTTTTTCTTCTTCAAAATAACGTAATAAAAAGTTGGCTGAGGATTCCACGTATGAAATAAATAATAAATATCACAATTTCAGTATTCCACATAGTTTATTCATAATTGTAATGAAGATTATAACGTTTACATATACATTGTCAAAAGAAAAATCGCAGTAAATCGTACATATAATATATTCAATTCATATCAGTTATAATTAAAATCAGTCTTAAAATAGGTAATTACATTATGTAGACATAATATTATGAACACACACAAGTGTATCGGTGGTTGAGAATATTGATAATGTTGCACAAGGCGAAAAGAGTATTCATTAGTTTTCCATCGTAAGATCCGACCCATTGGAGTGGACGTGGCCATTGGTGGGTCCCGCGGTGGGCAGTAAAGTGATGGGCACCGTTCTCTCCACCCCGCCGTGCACGTCCCTCTTCTTCGGAGATGTAATCGTAAGGATGCCGTCAGATGACAAACTCGACACTACATCTTCAGCGAGATGATCTTTGGGCAGAGGATATTTCTTCACAAAAGAACGAGCCACCACACCGTTATGTTCCTCTTTGTCGCCGTGGTTCCCCTCAACAACTATCTGATTCCCCACAGTTTTAACGACCACTTCTTCTCTAGTAAACTGATGAATGTCGAGTCGTACCTCGAATTTGTCACGATCGCCCGCAAATGGATTATGAATGTCACCATAAGGAATGCGCGATATTGCTCCTAGAGGCCTGTAATTTGCGAATACGGAAGGTGACAATGGCCAGTGAGGAACTGTGTCTTCGGGATAGAAGTAATAAGGGTAAGCCATCGTAATTCTCGAAACACAACTTCAAAACTTTTTCAAAACAACAACAACAAACCCGACAGCTGACTAAATTTGTAAACAATTGGAAACTGACGCCAGACATTTAGTTTACTTGTGATCAATGCCATCTAGTGAAAACTTTTGCAAATAGTATTTTTAATATTTTAATACTATTACCGACATCTATGAAGAGTGTTCATTAGTATAAAATATGAGAATCGGTTATATGGATATATAGGCGTCTCAAATTATTGAAAATTTTCGAATAGTGTATTTTTTTGGGAAATGTTGATTTTAAATTAAAAATATATTCTTCTATATACCCCATAACTGTGTGTTGCGCATTCGTTGAACAATGTTTCTTTTTTAACTTGCACAACACCAACTTTATTAAAAAAATAAAAATAATAACAAACATGTTTCGTACACAGAAGCCCTTCATCAGTGATATTAATATTATATACATCATGTCCAATAATTGATTTATTTCTCTTGTTGTAAGATCTGGTACCTGGACCCCAATAAGAACTTTAAATTATTGTTTAAAATTTATTCAAAAATATTTGTTATAAACAAAACCATGAACGTTCCGAAATAAATCATTTTAATATCTGCTAAAACTGACCACATTCCAGAATATTTTTTAAAAATATTTATATAATATTAATATCACTGATGAGGAGCTGACAAAGTTAAAAAAAGAAACATTGTTTAAAAAATGTTGATTTCATGTGACTGATCGATAACCCCTTTTTACCACGATTTAAATAACCACGTCATTACTGTTTACCCTTTCGGGGCTACATTGTAATATCAATAAAATGTTATGAGAAATAATATTATATATAAATGGTTCTAGGAAGTACCGGCAAATTCATGTTATAATTGGTTTTACCAAACGAAAGAAATTGTTCAAAATTCTACATGTTATTAGCCTTCTGGGTATTTCAACAAAATAA
The DNA here is from genome assembly GCA_022606425.2 of Lepidostoma basale. Taxonomy (NCBI): domain Eukaryota; kingdom Metazoa; phylum Arthropoda; class Insecta; order Trichoptera; family Lepidostomatidae; genus Lepidostoma; species Lepidostoma basale. Next base: position 1,263,702 of record JAHDVF020000555.1, on the reverse strand, counting down.
AATCAATAAATTTCTTATACATCCCTGATTTCCGAAAAGAAGCAGCACCTTCGCTATTTCGGTTTTAAAACTTCAATCTAGAAAATTCTAGAATTTTCCAAGTTATTGGCGTAATACTTCGTCTTCGAATAATCTAGAAATGGTTAGAACCTTCGCTATTCGCGAATGTTCTCGAATCTTCTGGCTACTTGTTCACAGATGGCAGTGGTATAAAATAAGCCGTTCTCCGCCCAGCTACTATTCAATACCGAGACTCCAGACAGTGAATATCAAAGATTTTGAAATATCCACGGTAAAAAAGTGCTGCGTTTTGTGAAAACTTTTGTGATTTAATTTTCACTTTGCAATTTAAGAAGTATCTACGTGTTTGTGATATCATCAACAGAACTTGACACCAAATATGGCCCTCTTCGTCTTTGAAAATCCTTCAACTATTATGGACCAGCATTTTGGTCATGGATTGAATCCTGAAGATATTCTCCTCGCATTATCTGGGATCCCAGCGGGTCCTGGAATTTGTAGGAGACATAAGAGGATCGCTCCCGTACAATGTCGTGACAAGAGAGACCAAGGATCAACAATTTCGATTGATAGAAAAAACTTTGTGGTATCCTTGGATGTAAAACAATTTTCCCCTGAAGAAATTTCTGTTAAAGCGATGGGGAATGAAGTGATCGTAGAAGGAAAACATGAAGAGAAAGAGGACGAGTTTGGGACAATCTCCCGACACTTTGTTAGGAGGTACCAACTTCCCGAGGGACATAATTCTGAGGATGTGGTCTCCAGTCTGTCTCGCGATGGAATCTTAAGCATCACGGCTCCGAAGAAATCTGTTCCAGAGAGTGAGGAGCGAGTGGTTCCTATCACCATCACAGGAAATGCTCACGCTACAGCTAAGGATTCTGCGACTCCTGTTGCGAAATTATAAATCCAATATTATTTCAATTTATGTAGTTTTATTCAGAATTGAATGTGCATTTAATATTTAACTTTTTAAAATGTGTGATTGAATTTTGGTTGTTTTAATAAAAGTGAATATTCTGATGTATGGCACCTAGAACAACATAAAATTATTTTAATGTTGATGTTTCTTGCAAGAAATTGAATTAAGATTATTAAGTTATATATATCTTAAACAGACTGACTTATTGTTAATTTTTTTTAATACTCCTAAAACTACATAAGTGATTATTAAAATACATAAATAAAGTTGATATTTTAAAGTAGGTCATTCCTGTAATCTTGCTATAGCTGTTTATTTTTTCATTATTATGATGATCTCTGTTTATTTTTTTAATTAATATTATATTATTGCATTTATGTGTTTTATGATTGTTATTATCAAAAGTATTAAAGCAAATAAACTAGTCACCTCGTAGACAAAACTGAGATACATGTTTTATTTATTTCCTAAAAACATTAAAAAAAACATTAACTTTTCAGACAAATGTGTATAGAGACACTAACCAACTGGACAAGCAACAACTACCTGACCAAAGACACAAAAAATGTAACATACATTTTTAAAAACACAAAAGGTCCTATAATATGTGCATAAAAATAACACGATAACCAAACTCGACTGTGTAAAGTACCTCGTACTAACAATGAAGAAATCACATAGACAACCTAACAAACAAATTAGCATCACTTTACTCCCTCTTCTACAAAATAAAAAAAAAATACATACCAAGAAAAGAAAAAGTTATGATGTACGAAGCATATGTTAAAAGCTGACTGACATAATATAATATTAATATGATTTCTTTCTGGAGGACAGGAAATCTAAAGGACATTGCTAGACTCCAAAGACAACAAAATAATAAAATAAACTTATAACATTAACTATCTTACCTCAACCATGCAAGTATACAGACAAACAAAACAAATGGACATATCAGACCTGACCAAATTCGAGACCTTGAAAATTGTACACAGAGTGATCATGGAAGAGACAACAGACAGCAACTACCAATTAATCAAAAACACAGACACTGGACCAGGAACTGTGACAGATATCACTTACCTAATACAAACAAAGACAGGACAATCAAGGATATTGAACAATGGACTGAAACTTTACAATGACCTACCAAAAGACACAAGGAGTTTTACTAGAAACCAATTAAAAATATATCTAAAACATTGTGTAGGTTGGACGATGGAATAGTGCACGGAAGATGCCTATTAGTGGGGATGAGGTTCGCAACCCATTACCCCGCTTCTCCCGCGGAGGCGAAAAGAGAAGAAAGAAGTGCCGCATTAGTTAATGTGTGGCAGTCCATTCTATCTGCCTAACCCTTCGGCAGACTGCGTGATGGTTATTTAGTTTCTAAAAAATGATATAGTTACAACTAAGATCTAAAAGTGTATTCATAAAACCAAATTGTTTTTTTTTAAATAAATTAAATAATAATAAAAAATATATGGACTACTTCTGATGTTTACTTTACTTCCTATGGTGTTGATGATGTATTATGTTTGATGTTTACTTTACTTCCTAAGGTGTGAAATTGGAGATGGAGAAATCTGAGAAACTGAAGATGTATGATAAGGGAGATCAGATGTCAGACAAGGAGATCATCTCCCCTCAAAGGCATACTCACTATCATTAGAGCAAAGAAAGATTTCTTTGAGGGTTTAGACACAAGTATTTTAAAGTATTGATGTTGAATGTTTGTTAATAATTCATTTACAATGTTATAAAAATATTTCATATTGTCTAGAAACACATTTTACTGAATATATTGGCCACAGCACTCATACTATTATATACTCCTCAGTTAAGAGAAAAAAAGTTGAGAATGTTTTGTTATAACCACTCATTCCTTTAAAAATTCAGTAGTAGGTACTCCAATTATCCGAACTCCGACTATCCGAATCGCTTTCAGAGTTCCAGAAAGAATAAATTAAGACAGAAACGTACTGCGAATAGCAAAATAATGATTTTGTCTACGCATTTAAAACAATAATTTTACCGGTAAACGTCACAAGCTTGTTGCAACCAATGGACCAGTCTGTTGTCAAAACCATGAAATACCATTACAGAAGGCAACTTTTGGTAGATGGCGAAGGCGAAGGCGAAGGCGAAATAGGTGTGTTGGCTAACCACAAAAAAATAATTTGCTGAATGCTTAAGATATAGGAGAGTGGTACAAATAATATTTGAATGTTAATTTGACTTGTTAAACACAACGAGTTTTAAGCGAATTTCTTGTGAGAATGATGTCGAACAAATTAACATAATCATCACCAGCGTAAAAAGTAAAATACAAATATTAATGTGAATCGAAAATACGCCAAAAAATGTGGAACGCTTCACGATTTTGCGTGTCATCCTTGCGCAGGGGCCATGCTAATCTTCTCTGTATCGTTCCAATTTTAGTATATGTACTGCCGAAGCGAGTACGAAGTACTCTGTTTTTTTTTTATATATATGCTACGTACATTAACACATTTCACAAGGCAGTTACAAAAATAATCATATTGGTTTGCACCTCGGCTAAAATGTTGGCCACTTTTGTCAACAGATGGTGCAAATAATTTGTAAATTTAAAAACTCAGTAACGAACCGATTCCCGGGGGTTTTTATTTGTTTATAAAACTAACTTTTAATTTTCCACAATACATTATAATACCATCTACTTAAAAGTTATTTAAATATACTAAAACAAAAAACTCTACTTAAATATAAAAAAAAGATAAAAAAAAATCTAATTAAAGTACAACATGTTGAATTGCTACTGCTGTTATGTAGTTTGACTTTTCGTGATATTTTATAGAAGTGCAACTTCCAGCAGAACACTTTCCATGATGCCTTACCAACACATTACAAAGTTATTTTTGTAAATAATAGCAATTGGTTTGCAAATGTGTCCCAAATGACCAAAAATATTAGTTACTGTGTAAGTAACTTGCTTTCCGACACGGGGTGAAACATGACGATTAGTCGTATCTCACTCCATATCTCGAAGCACTTCCTCACACGTATTGCCCAGTGTTTATTCGCTAATGTGATTATTATTCGATCTCTAAGATGCTCCGGGAGGTATAGTGATATGAGATTGAAACCAATATTTGCTATTTACAACAAACAACAACAACAACAAAACCATCACGCCGTTTCCCCGCAGGGGTAGGCAGAGAGAATGGACCGCCACACTACTCTATCCTGGCAAACCTCTCTAGCTTCCTCCACATTCATACAACGAGTCATACACGCACGTCGATTCCTCCGACTTCTAACATGACCAACCTTTAAAATTTGATTAATTTGGTCATGCCATGTTTTCCTCGGTCTGCCTCGACTTCGTACCCCATTTACATCATTAACGTATACTTTCTTAACCATTCTTTCTCCATCCATGCGTTCCATATGTCCGAACCAACGCAGCGATCCTTTCATAATTTTGTTCATAATACCTTCTTCCGCTCTACATTCCTTTCTTATATCAGCATTTGAGATTCTGTCGTATATCGTTCTACCACACATACGTCTTAGGGACCTCATCTCTACCGCATTTATTCTACTCTCATCCTTCTTTGCCAGTTCCATGCTTCGCTTCCATACATTAGGTTGGGACCAGAACTCCATTGTGAACGGCCGTTTTCGCTTTCATTGATAAATTCTTGTTTCCAATAACTATTTTTAAAGCTCCATTCACTTTGTTACCCGCACCAACCCTTCTTTCGACGTCACTATCCGTTCGGGCATCTGCTGTGAACATACTACCTAAATACACAAATTCCCTCACCTGTTCCAAGTTCTCTTCGTTCACACTTATATTACAAACTGTCATTTGCTCTTCCCTTTCGAAAACCATCACCTTTGACTTTCCGACATTCATCATTAAATCATTTGACTTGCATACCTCATTCATTCTCGACACCAAGATTTGTAATTCGTCCGCACTATCCGCAACGAGAACGGCATCGTCCGCGTAAAGCAGACAGTTTACAGACAGATCACTCATCTTAGCACCAGCATTTATACCTTTAAGTTCTTTCATACACTTGTCCATATACAGATTGAACAACCATGGAGACATCACGCAGCCCTGCTTAACACCCTTCGTGATATCAAACCAAGGCGTGATGTCTCCATTTACCCTAACACTGGCAGTGCTCCCTTCGTAGAGAGAAGCAACCGCCCGTATCAGTTTTGTGCTCACTCCGTATTCGGACAAGATTGACCACAGTTTATCTCTGTTCACTTGATCATAGGCTTTTTGCAAATCGACAAACGCACAGAAAAGCTTACGGTTTTTGGCCATAAACTTCTCCGCAAGCGTTCGAAGTGCAAAAATCTGATCCATACATCCTCTTCAGGTCATAAAAGCGCCTTGAACATCCCATACTCTTTCAGTCGTCGTCTTTTTTACTCTTTCTATTAAAATTCGGCCGTAGAGTTTACCAACGGCGCTTAACAGACTTATTGCCCGGTGATTTCCGCAGTCCATACGAGACCCCTTTCCCTTATATATAGGGGCATGATAACAGCCCTCCTCCAGTCGAGCGGCGTATATCCTTCCTCTAAACACTGGTTAAAGAGTCTGTATAACCACGCTGCAACAACCGGCCCACCGTTTTTAATAAACTCCAAAGCGACACAATCATAACCAACAGCTTTTCCACCTTTCATACAGCTTACAGATTTTACTATTTCGTTCAAACTTATTTCTGTCATATCTCTTTCGCTATTCGTACAACTCACATTTGTAACGCTCCTTCTCATTGAACTCTCAGTCATTTCACTGCCATATACATCTTTAAAGTATTCCATCCATCTTCCTTGTATACTGTCAAAATCAGTAATCATTCTTCCCTCACAACTCAAAATTGCTTTCGCACAACCATTTTCGGGAGGATTCCGGGCCTTTTTGACTTCCTTCCAGAACATTTTTATGTTGCTCTGAAAGTGACTCGTCATCTTGAGACCGTCTTCCTCCTTCAGTTTATCCTTTTTCTCTCTCACTTTCAACTTGACATTCATCTTACAAACTTTGTATGCTTCTTTTGCTCTTTTATATTTCTCGCAATCTCTTTTATCCACAGATATCATATTTAACCATGCATCTTTCTTTTCTTTGACCAGAATTTTTACACAGTCATCTCACCAAGCATCTCCATTCCTTCTTCCTTGCACACATGTACCACATACCTCTTTCGCTGTTTCACATAGACTTTCTTTCAATTTGTTCCAGATCTCGTCTATACTTGTAAATTCAGATTCTCGACCACTCAGCCTCTCATTCACTTTCGTCATATAACTCTCTTTTACGTCATCGATTTGGAGTTTTTCTATTTTAACTCTAGACGGGGCGGTCACTGTTTTGTTCTTCTTGGTGCGCCAACCTCGGAACAGGTTTATCTTTGTCACCACCAAAAAATGGTCAGTTCCGAGTTCGGCCCCTCTGAACACTCTGGTATCTACAGTGTCCGTCCGTAATCTAGAGTCAACGATGACGTAATCGATAGTCGTCCTTTCATTCCCTCTCTCCCATGTATACTGATGGATCCTCTTATGATCAAACATCGTGTTTGACACAAAGAGGCTCCACTCCAGGCATACACCAAGCACTCTCCTTCCATTATCGTTCGTCCTACTATCACCATACTTACCGAGACATTCTTCATAACCAGTCCTTTGGATTCCTACCCATCCATTCAAATCTCCTGCTAAAATAATTCTTTCGTTCACGTTCTTACTCGCTGCTATCTCGTTTACACTATCCCAGAACTCATCTTTCACAGCTTCATCTTCGCTATTAACAGGAGCATACCCAATTATGAGTAATACTCTTGTCAATCCAATTTTGAAGCGGATCCACATCAGTCTAGGACTTATACATTCGTATCCTTTCATACATTCTACCATCCTTGGAGCTAGAATCGCTGCCACACCCTGACCTCCCCTTTGTTCTTGTGATACCCCTGACCATAAGATGAACTTATTATCATGCTCTCTAGATCCGCACTCTTTAACCATGCATTCAGTCACACACAAAATATCCAAACACTTGTTATTAAATTCATCGCACATCTCACTTAACTTCCCTTCCATACCTCCTCTAATATTCCAAGTACCAATGCGGCACTCCACTCTCCTCTGTTCGCCCCCGCGGAAAATGCAACGTGATGGGTGGCGGACCTCATCGCCGTCTCTAAGCATTTCCCACAACCACTAAAATCTACCTTAACATTAATTACATTTTACAATCCACATCAACTATCCTAAACAATATTAAACTAAATTAAACTATTACAATATATTACACTATTCATTATATAATATATTACAAAATTAACTTAATATCACTAAAATTTCAAAATAAAAATAGGATAACACATAAACCGGCGCAGCAAAGAGTTCTTAGTTGAGCCCGTATGGCATTTTGATGGCTTGCAAGCAGGCAGAGCAGAGTTGTTGGATGACGGCTATCCGGATACAGACACTGTCTCACATGACACAATGTCACTAAGTCAAATATTTATCAAGAAAAAATTAGACAAAATAATCCATAGAAACAGGTAGGCACCCACGCGATCCTATTTGACAGGTTGAAAAGGGAGAAAACGGAAACACTCGAAGAATTTTTCCTGCTATCATCTTCAGCGTCCGCATCTCTGCCACCCCCATTTTAACCTTCGTTCTTGTGGTATCCGCTCTGGTCTAAATGCTATATGTCAGTAAAGGCCTTACGCTGGTTTTGTATATTCTCATTTATATTAATTAACATATTATACCTTGTAAGAATATAATCATCATTCGATAACCCATTTTTTGTAAGTGGGCGTTTTGATATAAAAATGATCCATTATCATATACCGATTTTCTACATATCCGATATTCTGCAACATTTCCACAGGCTAACAATTATATACCAATATTCTTCTTCTTCTGATTTATTTAGGACTGTGTCCTGTTATTTCTCGGAGCCTGTTCCTGGGATGCAGATGTCCAACTGTCTCGCCATCTTTTAGGTGGTCTTCCTGCAGGTCGATTTCCTGTTGGTACTTTATTTGCGGCTATATTTATCACTTTTTCAGAACATGCTCTTTCCTCATGATCTCTCCAGTAGCGTCTTCTCAGTCTTCCCCATCGCACGACATCTTCTACATTGCAGATCTTTCTTATTTCAGAATTTCTTATTCTGTCTCGGAGTGTCGTTCCCGCAACGGATTGGAGAGTCTTCATTTCTGTGGTTCTTAGGAGACTTTTTGTTCTGATGGTGTCAGCTCTCGTTTCTATTCTATATGTCATAATAGAACGTACGCATGTCTTGTAGATACCAATTTTATAACTCCTAAATGTGCCTCTTTTAATTAGACATGAATAGAAAATACGCGTTTATTATAAATAAAAAACGCAATTTCGTTTTAGTATGATTAATTTACTCGTGCTGTACGCTTGTTTGAGGGGGAACATCTGGCCCCAGACAATAACTAATACCAATCTCAATAGCAAACTAGATTCCAATCAAGGAGCAAATTGTCCGACGCAAATTGTTATGGTTTGGACGCATTCTATACTACGATTCAGACTGACCCACCTTAATCGCATCAAACTAGTCATCTGCTTATGTGAAGAGAAAATAAGGCATATTCAATGCCACCTGTAAAAATCAACTTTTTTAATACCTCATGGCGAAACATGTCATTCACATAAATAATAATAAAACTTCTAGAAATCAGATGACTTCATTCGTATTCATTATTTAATAAGGAGTTTCATAACCCGATTATTCTAAACGATTAAATTAACTTAATAAAAATATAAAAACAGCTATTACCATACATACCGTTGTTGATGTTGAAAAAATATTTAGAATTGAATTTGTTGTTTTAAAAAAAAAACTAACTAACTAACCATTACGCCGTCTCCCCAAAGGGTAGGCAGAAAGAATGGACTGCCACACTTTTCTTTCCTGATATATTTCTCTCGCTTCCTCAACATTCATACATTGTGTCATTAACGCGCATCGATTTCTCTGACTCCTCACATGGCCGACATTCAATATTTGATTTATTTGATCGTGCCACGTTTTCCTCGGTCTTCCTCTATTCCTGGTTCCATTTATTTCCTTAATATATACTTTTTTACCATTCTTTCTTCATTTATTCATTCCATTTGTCCAAACCATATAGAAAAAATATATAAATGTATTTATGATTCAGAAGGCGAATCTAGAAAAAATGATTATTGTTTAATATTATACAACATTATAAAATGTAAAAAAATACATAAATTTTTATTTATTTAAATACATTTATTTTTTATATTGCCTGTACAATATATATGTATAAAGTAGATTGAATAAAGCAATCTGTTAGGACGAAATTATAGGTGACAAATGTACGAGCATTTATCAAAAGGAAACGACCAAACTGTTTTTTTATTACAAGGGTATAGTGCATCATGAATTATCATTAAGGGGTCGTAGGTCAATAAGAGATTTTGAAGTTTAACGACAATTGCGTGAGAATATAAAAGACCAGACGAGGCGAGTTTAAGCCCGTAGAACAAGCTAGTTTTCGAAAAGGATTTAGCACCATAGACCGTATATGGTACACACTATTAAAGAAATTAACCAAAAGTACCAATAATACAATTCGCCACTTTGATGGCCTTTGTTGATTATGAGGAGGCATTTGATAGCGCGGAAACTTCTGCGATGATAATAATATGTCCACTACAGATATGTCAAATTGACACTAGACATTATAAATAATGAAAACAAAAAAAAATATGTACAAAATTTCTTTGTTATTATATATTTAGTGTGCTTCCACATGTGTTTATCGTCGACCAGAAGATAGCAGCAAGTTGCCGAAACCGGTCGACGATAAACTTAAGTGGAAGCGCACTAAATATATAATAATAAAGAAATTTTGTATATATTTTTTGGTTTTCATCGTTTAAAATGAACTTCTACAAAGAAATTTCAATTAAAATATTAATTACTAGACATTATATTTTTTATTTTTTATTGGGGGCAACAAACAGCGATTTCAATATACCTACAATGGACCTACCGACGAATTGCCCATGTTTTATGGAGGGACCACGTTACAAATGAGGAGGTTCTCAGCAGAGTTGAAGAGAATAGGCACATGTTGAACAGCATAGCGGAGAGGCGCGCGAGATGGATTGGTCATGTTTCCTGCATGATGTATTGGAGGGAATGGTCAAGGGATCGATTGGCAGAGGACGACCTCGCCAGGAGTACCTAGACCAGATTTGCCGAGCTATGGGCTACACATCGTATGCGGAGTTGAAGAGAGTTACCGAGGACCGAGCGGAGTGGAAGAGGAGACGCGTCGCCTTGCTACAGACCAATCATTAGATTGAGACCGGAGAAGATACAAACACATAGAGACAACAAAAAAGGCTGATTACATGCTACCACAAATATTGTACAGCAACTGACATATGTATATAAATATATAAGAAGACTAAAGTAATGTAATATTTTAGTAATAGTAATACTAATAATAGTAATACGAAGGGTTGCTCCAACTATTTTATAGAAATCACTTTCATTAAGATTGAACACACAGATGATTTTAAAGCACTTATTTTAAATGTCGCATATCCGATACATTAATATAATTATTCTCTTGTAAATGTTGTGTCCCAGGTATTCTGTTAAATTTTAACATGCACATATTTTAATACATACTTTTGGTTCTTGTGTTATGGAGCGCTGTAGTAAAAGATTTATGTAAAAAGTAATTGTCGATGTAACATTTTGGTTGGTATGTGAGCAGATGCATTTTACAACTTCTCTCTATGCTACTCCAATAGTTGAATCGTTAAAACGAAATGAAACAAGGGTCACAGGGTAGTAAGAAAATACTAGTAAAATCGGCTTTCAATCTCAGCACGGATCTTGTTGAAAATTGAACAGCTAGACTATTTGTATACTACATTCACTGATGTATTGTATTGTTAGTGTGCATGTTCACTGATATATTATTAGTACGCATCTATTATATTGTATATAGCGTACGTAAAACATGATCCATGGTAATGCCTAATAGTAGATATTCTTTAAAACTAACTAGCTAACTTATTCTCCGGAGAGGTAGGATGGACGCCATACCGTTCTGTTTTGACACGCCTCTCTAGATTCCTCCACATTTATACATCGTAACATGCACGTTCGTCGATTTTTCCGACTTCGAATGTGGCCACCTTTCAGTATTCGATTAATTTGGTCATGCCATGCTTTCCTTGGTCTTCCACGACTTCTCTTTTTACTCACACTGCTTGTATACGACATTTTAATCATTCTTCTTTTGTTCATTCGTTCCATATGCCTAAACCATTTGAGGGTTCCTTTTTTTAATTTTTCTTATGATGCAATAATCTACCTTACATTTCTCCCTTATTTCGTTTAATTTTGTATTTCAAAATAACTACATTAACTTCATAAAATAAAAAAATCAACAAAAATTTCCTTTGAATAAAACATAAATGGAATTTGTTATAATACTTCTAAGAAAAAAAAGTTTTTGGTTTAAATGTATTTACAATTGAGAAAGCGTATATAGAAAAAATATCAGTGTGCAGTTTACTAGGTACATACCTCTACCTAAATCACTTAGTAATGTTACTGTTTAGCATTATATAATATACTGAACCTCAAAAATTCCTAGAAAATCAGTTGTAATGTTATTGTTTATTATTATGTACTGAACCTCAAAAATTCCTAGAAATCCAGTTGTAATGTTACTCTTTATTATTATATATTGAACCTCTAAAATTCGTAGATAATCATATTTAAATTTACTTATCACTCATCATTAGTTCATAGAAAAACCTTAAATCTTTTTATTTATAAACTCAAAATATTGCATTATATACTTTTCCTCCCACTCTTAAGTTTCCTAAAATCAATATAAGGACACACTGCCTTCGCAAGACGAAACCAATCGTTCACAATTTACATAATTTATGTAAATTAAATCCAAGTAAAACCACTAAACAATCGTGTTTACTATTATAAATTATGAGGAGATTAGACGCCGAAGAAAAATAACGGACATCATCGAACGACTAGCGAGACTGAAGTGGCAATTGGCGGGTCATATGGCGAGACAAAGTGAGGATAGATGGACCCAGAAAAGGGTAAGGTGGAGACCATTGGAAAATAGGAGAAGCATCGGCAGGCCGCAAAAAGGTGGGCCGACGACATTGCTGCCGTGGGGGGGGAAAATGTGGCTGGCAGAAAATAGAGACGAGTGGAAAGGAAGGGAAGAAGCCTATGTCCAGCAGTGGACCGATGAAGGCTGACGAAGAAGATTATAAATTATGAATGGAGTTTAACAAAATTAATACCTCAACCATCAATAATATCAGTGTGTTTTATTTAAAAAAATAAGTTTATATACAGTACAATATCTATGTATATAGTAGTTGGAATAAATATATTTGAATTGGCATGGTATATGCGTTTAGTAGAAATAAGTTAAAACAAAGGACGCCCTTAGTTATGCAAGTGTGTACGCCTTACTTCGTTCGCCGAGGAAATATTAAGATTGTTATAAGGGCCATTTTATTTTCATTCCCAACATATACTAGACAGATATTGCCCCGGCCTCTGCGCCGTGCTTACATGGTAAAAAATATTATTTTATTGTAATGGCAACTCCTATTGTTTCCGATTTCAATGAAATCGACAATTTGCAGGGAGTCGTATGTATGCTATGGCGAATGGGGGTTTTATCGGTCCCTGGACGATTTTTATTTTTGCAAATATGTTTAGCCTAACATTTGAAGCAGTTTAGTATTCAAATAGATCGAAAAATACTTACTGTTTGATATATTAAATAATAATAAAAAACATTTACATAGGTGCAGCATCTTTTCAGTTATAATAATGCAGAGAAATCGAACTGCTGTGTGAAGTGTTATCAATAAACAAAACCAATAATGAAAGGGGCTTTAAAGTGTTTCAGGCACAGAAAAAAATTAATAAAGAAAGAATCATAAATATATTAATTTTAAAATGTGTAAGTTGTTCTCGTCGTATTACATGGCCGATCCATCTTGCACGCCTTTCGGATAAGGTCCTGAGCAGGTGCCTTCCTCCTTCGATTCTTTGGTCATTCGTGATGTGGTCTCTCCAGGAAATTCCTAATAGTCTTATATAATATATAATAATAAATTGGATGATTTATAGAGCGCCATTTTTATGAATTAATCATCTCAAGGGCGCTAAAAGTCTTCTATAGGACCACATCTCAAAAGCCTCTAGTCTCCGTTTATCTCTTTCGGATAGGCACCACGTCTCGCAGCCGTACATCAAGACACTCTATACATAGGTCTTGATGAGGAGTATTCTCAGTTTTAGGTCTATATTATTCGATTCTATTATTTTTGACCTTGCATGACATAATGGAGGGTATGACCGAGGGGACAAACTCTAGGGGACGCCCACGCCGAGAGTACCTGGAGGACCTGTTGGTGGACGTGCGCTGCTCATCATATGCAGATTTCAAAAGAGCCGCACAAGACAGGGAAGAATGGAAGAGAAGAATTGAAGAAATTGCTGCAAACCAATCTCAGGATTGAAGCTTTCTAAAATATGAAGATTGTAAATTCGACAATATCCCATTAGCTGTTAGGTGGAAAGAAATTTGAGAAGCCACTAATTTTTCTAATAATTGTGAAATTAAGGGTAAGTTTGATATGGAACGGTAATTTGAGAGGTCTACGGAATCATATTGAGGTTTTTCATAGATAAGGGTCGGTAGAAGAACACAATTGCGCACTGCCATTTAAGCTTATAAATTATAATTAAATGTTTATTTAATAATATCTCAAAGTCTAACTTGTAAAATCTCCATTTATAAAAACGAAGTTCTGTTAGTGACTGTTATGCTAGGTCGTTTTCGCTAGGGGAGTTGTGAACGGAGTTATAGTACGTGATCGGGAATAATGCGCAATGAACGTAAGATTCCATTATATATAACATTCATTCACATTTTGTCCAATCCGTTTAATTTGATAAAAATAATATAAAATGTAATCCACCGAGAGTAGAAATGTCCGTCTCATTCCAACACCCATATGTATAGGGTAATCGCAAACGCAATAACTACGCACGAATAAACGCGGAAAATATGAGATCCCTTAGACGTATGTGTAGTAACGACGTATGACAGAATTTTAAATGTTGATATAATGGAAGGAATGTTGAGTGGATGAATGTTTAATAAACAAAATTAAATAGTCCATTGTTTAGAACATGTCCATCATAACATTTTAAAACTATTAAATTAAATAACTTTGTATTTGTATCACAATTGTATTTTATTTTACGTGACAGCTGTCTCATCAACCTATGTTGACGTTATCAGGTGTTACAATAATATATCAAATTAAATCAAAAATTTTCGTGATTTTTCGGACCTTATGTGTATTTGTTTCTATGTCAATTTGAATAATTTCTTTGATATAATTTTGAAGTTCTTGCTGAAATTGATATATAATAATGTATTTACAAATACATGAAGAAATATTATTAAACAGAAATAAGCTTTAAATAGTTAGGTACCTAAATATTTTGATTAAAATAACGGTTAATTACTATTTATGGGAGAAAATATTAAATATGGAAAATATAGTAATAAAATAATAATAATAATAATAAAACAGTAATTAGAAGGAACAATTACACATAGTTTAGAGTAAAATCGATGAAATATAATATATTAAAAACGATAAACAATAACAGGAAGTAGATTACATTAATAGGAAAGGTAACAAAAGTAGATGTAGTATTATTATTTTTTAGCTTTTTGAACAAAATTATCATATTAAATTATCACTGCGTTGGTTTGGTTATATGAAACGCATGGATGTATAAATAAAGAATAAGAAAAGATACGTTAACGATGAAGAATACTTGGTCGAGGAAGACGGAGAAAAACATTGAATTTTAATGTCGGCTGAGTCGGTATTATCGACGTGCGAATATGACTTGCTGTATAAATAAGGATGAATCTAGAGAGGTGTTTTGGAAAGAGTAGTGAAACGGTTTATTCTCTCTGCCTAGTCTTTCGGAGAAACGGCGAAATTTTTTTAAAGGTCGTTTGAACATATTTACTGTATATAAATCGTTTAAACTATTATATTGATTCTCAGGACATGTGAAATATAGCTAATCTATCGCCATTTTATTGTCACGTGAATTCTACACTAGACCAAAGACTGTGTGAGAGTCACATTGCCGGGAATCGAATCTGGTTTTATGTATTACAATTGTGTTTTTATTTTTCGCGACAGCTGTTTCGTCAACCTATGTTGTCATCATCAGGTGTTACAATAATATATTATTGTAACACCTGATGACGTCAACATAGGTTGACGAAATAGCTGTCGCGAAAAATAAAAACACAATTGTAATACATATTATAAAACAAAGTTTTTTAATTTAACAGTTTATACAATTTATTTATTGTTATATATTTAGTAGGCTTCCACTTGTGTTTCGAAACCGGTCGACGTTAAATACAAGTGGAAGCCAACTAAATATATAATTATAAAGACATTTTGTATCAATTTTTTATTTATTTTCATTATGAAAAATATATATTTGAATTTTTGAAAAACGGTGTAAGAATACTCGTGAATCTAAACCTCCTGGTATTTATTATATTTTCTTTCCCAAATAACATTGTATAAACTCACATGTGCTTTTTTTGTAGCATAAGAGAATATGTGAAACTTATTCGGAATACGATACACGAATCAACAAATAAAAATACTGCACACTTCTGAACAATAAGAGAAGAGAACATATTTATGTACATAATAAATGGGTCTCGGAATACTTCCCCTACAAATCTTAATAACTTCATACATGTTTCATGCGTTTGTATTTTTACCAAAAGCTTATCCACGAAGCTTCTCATTAATGGATTCGGATACCTTGCTATATAAAAGCTTCGTACACGTTTATTTAACAACAAAAAATCATACTTTGGTCTGATTCAATGAATGATGTAATAAAACATGTTATTTTATCTTGTACTTATAAGATATAAAATATATTATTACGTTTTTTAGCAAACGTCAATTTATTTTATTAGTTAGAAGTACAAACAAGGTGAAACCAATATGTAATTTGCAGTGGCGTGCCTAGGGTTAACCAGTAAGGCAAGCCTGTCCGACTTTTATTAGTAGAAGGTCACGATAATGTATTTTTCCGGATTAAAAGAGTTTTATCTTTCTAAATTGATTTCGTGAATTAATTGATTTTAAATCCCATTTTAGGCGCATTTTAAATCTATACTGGGTAGGTGGGTTGCAGTTTTTAAATAAATTCATAATTATATATGAAAAACTGATCCAAGTAGCTTAGTGGCTCTGAGGATAGGCGGACAGAAGTAGCAGTGAGCTCGCCATAATTGTCGGAGAACCGGAAGGCGATGGGGAACACGTTTTTTCTTTCTTTTTGTATACAACAGGTCATTTGAACTCAATTACTGAATACAAATTGATTTTAGCTATTATATTGATTCTCAGGACATTTGATAGGTAACTAATCTATCGCCATTTTATTGTCATGTGAATTCTACAATTCACCATTCCAAAGACAGTGTGACAATGACACTGCCATCGCCGGGAATCGAACCCGGGACTTTCGGCATGACAGTCAGAGCTCTGAAACCAAGGCCGTCGTTTTCAGTGGAGAGCGCGCACAGGATTCTTTAGGGTTGGACGTCCCTGTACCTGTTGGACCGACTATATTATAAGGATTGTTGGACCTGGATGGATGAGAGTGGCAATGGATAGGGGGCAGTGGCGTACTTTGGGAGAGGTCTACGTTCAGCAGTGGAAGACAGACGGGTTATAAGAAATGAAAAAATATTAATAAGTGTTATAAGTAACATAACTATTTTACTATTAAGGATTTAAGGCACCGCGATTTATTTTATAAAAAAACTGCTTTCTTTTAAAACGTGGTTAAGGTAAATTATCGTGGATGTACGAAAATAGCAGATTCGTTTATCGTAATATGAATTTGCATATTCTACAATGTCCATTTATCGCGATATATACGCTTGTCGCTTTTTCAAATATTTGACCACGCCATATTATCTTCGGCCATCTAATATTTCTGCAGCATTGATAAAATATTAATGGGTGGTGGTCTAGGGGATAGAACGCTTGGCTCCTGAACCAGGGGACATGGGTTCAAGCCTGGAGACGACCAGATTCCTTCTTCATAATAATGAGGTATTTTCTGCTCACATTGAAGATTGTAAGTAAAAATTCTAATATCATTGATATAAATCCTTGATGTTATTCTTTTAAAAATAAAATAAAAATATGATAATTTATAAAGCGACTTTTTATAAATTAATCATCTCAAGGGCGCTGTAGAAAATGCTACTAGTTACACACTAGTTAAAAATAGTCATTAACGAGTATATATTTTTATACAACAACAGTTGATATAAGTCCCTTGAAACATTTTTTACCCGTAAGTCTAAAATTATCCTGCGAAAACAATGAAATTGGATTTTCATTTGATGAAAGTAAAGAGAAATGAATATTTCTGACATCGTTTGCTTTAGAAAACGAGTAAGTACTTTCAAATAAGCGAGAAGATATTCAGCATCTTTAAAGCGTCATTTATAATAATTAAACTGAAATTTCCACTTGGATCAAGCCCCTATAAATAACTCTATATGTGTATTTGCGTCAGTATGTACCACAGGCAGTCATATAATTTTTCGTCATACACAAAGCTGATTGAATTTTTTAGACTAACAAACTTCCACATATAAAATATTAAACAATGTTTATATGGATTGATTGTTTAATTATATTTTATGGGAATGACAAGTTTCGCCTTGTTGCATTATCAAATAACAACATTTGAAAGCCCTATCAAGAAGAGACATGTATTTTAATTAAAATATAAATTATCAATAGCAAGTTAAGGCTAATATAAAATAAAAATAAAACTTTGTGCTCCAAAATATTATAACCACATAATTTGTGATGTGGCATTATCTATCTATCTATCTATATAAATAAAAGGCAGTTTTGGTTGTGTGTGTGGACTATTTCTGAGGTTATTCCTGAGCTGATCATTTTCCAAGTTATACACTTTACTAAATGGAGTATCCCGGTCGTCATAGGCATATTTTTGTTATTAATCGAGCTCTAATTAACTTTGTAAATTTATAAATTTTCGTAGTGCGAGCGAGTATAGACCTTCATGTTCGTATCACCTGAGTTAGGGATGGGCAAAACGACTCATCTCAGGGATCTGATCTGAACGGTTCCGCTCAGCAAAGTGAGCCGACTCTTTTTAACGATCCACGGTTCACCATTTTGAGTCGTTCAAAGTTTGAAATTATTTTTGTGACCTTTTTTTTTTGCTCCTCGACCAAAAAAGTTGATTCCGGTAAAAAAAAAAAAATTCACCAGGATAAATTTTTTGTCGATGAGCTAAAAAAAAAATTCACAACGACAAACAACTTTTTTGACAAACGACTCGATAATTATCAAGAAGAATCGGCTCACTTTACTGAGCGGAACCATTCAGCTCAGATCCCTTAAAAATAGTCGACTCTTTTGCAATAATATACGATTCACCGGAATTTTAACAAGAGTAAACTACGAAGTCGTCTTATTGATGAGAACCTGGAATTGTGGCTAAAATTAAGAATAACAACAAACAAACATGCATCAGGTCCATAATAACATACGGAATCAAAGCAAGAGCAGACACTGTCAGAACCAGACTGCGACCTATTGTGGGGAGAACCGTTAGAGATAGGATACCCAACGAATAAATTCGCAAAGTCTGCAACATTGAAGACATAGTGAGATGGAGTAGGCAGAGACATCGAGAGAATGGATCCAGCAAGAATTCCTAATATCGTGATGCAAGAGACTCCAGAGGGCCGTCGACCACCAGGATGACCACCAAAGAGATGGAGAGAAAGGCGACCCGGAACCATTCAGCTCAGATCCCTTAAAAATAGTCGACTCTTTTGCAATAGTATACGATTCACCGGAATTTTAACAAGAGTAAACTACGAAGTCGTCTTATTGATGAGAACCTGGAATTGTGGCTAAAATTAAGAATAACAACAAACAAACATGCATCAGGCCCATAATAACATACGGAATCAAAGCAAGAGCAGACACTGTCAGAACCAGACTGCGACCTATTGTGGGGAGAACCGTTAGAGATAGGATACCCAACGAATAAATTCGCAAATCCTGCAACATTGAAGACATAGTGAGATGGAGTAGGCAGAGACATCGAGAGAATGGATCCAGCAAGAATTCCTAATATCGTGATGCAAGAGACTCCAGAGGGCCGTCGACCACCAGGATGACCACCAAAGAGATGGAGAGAAGGCTGGTCGCCTTCATCACAGGAAGAAGTATGAAATAATGTTTTATTCAGTGTACCCGTAATTGAATGAAGTGCAAAAATTATAATAAAGGTTATCTAAATCAATAAACATATTTGGCTCTCAATTTTTTTTTAAATCGTTGTAAAGTACGCATTTGGCTCTTTGGCTAATAAGTTTGCCGACCCCCCTGACCTAGCGGATCATTGAGCTGCCGCTCTTTTTTTTATGGATCATCGCTCACCCGCTCACCAAAAAGATTCGAATCTTTGAGTCGACTCGTGAGCGGATTGCCCATCCCTATCTCTAAGCTGTCAAAATAATTATTTGCGTGTTACTTTTTAGTAAGTAAAATATTTATATTTCTAATTCATATATATCTTCAGTTTATTCTATTTTGCCGTTGAAATGAATACAGATTATATTTCCGCATTACATATTACAAATTATGTCGAATAGAAATGAAATTATGTATCGTTTTACTTACGTATTATTTTAGGTTATGTTATGACTCTACATGGAAAAACGTTAAATTCTAAGTAACAATTCTATGAATTGGTATAATCTATTTTAATAATGTTATTTTAATGTAAAATTGTTCTGGCAGGGCGATAACCTATATCTTTTGGATTAGACGATTTACTTCAGCTGTTTTAGTTTTTCTCTGAAAAAAAAAATGCTGTGATAGGTAAACATATCCTTACATACAGCATTAGCTGCCTCAGTTGGAAAAATCCAGTAATATAACATTTCCAAATGGTCTGACGTTCCCACGCCAGTGTTTTTTTTTTAAATATACTGCTCATTTTAATATAATTATTTGATTTTTGCAGAGATGCCGACGCTAAGGATGATACCAGGAAAGACTCTTTGAGATAGGGTGAGGAACACGGCTATCCACGATATCTCCAAGGTGGAAGATGTCGTGAGATGGGGCACGCAACGCAAGATACTGGCATGTATGGATCCCACACCTCGATATGTGCAAGACAGATTGTTATATTTATGAACTAATTTTGAAATGGTATGTACAGGTTGGATTAATTGGTTTAATTGAATACAGATTATATTTCCGCATTACATATTTCAAAGTTTTAGTTCTAAATTATATCGAATAGAAATGAAATTATATATCGTTTTACTTACGTATTATTTTAGGTTATGTTATGACTCTACATGGAAAAACGTTAAATTCTAAGTAACAATTCTATGAATTGGTATAATCTATTTTAATAATGTTATTTTAATGTAAAATTGTTCTGGCAGGGTGATAACCTATATCTTTTGGATTAGACGATTTACTTCAGCTGTTTTAGTTTTTCTCTGAAAAAAAAAAATGCTGTGATAGGTAAACATATCCTTACATACAGCATTAGCTGCCTCAGTTGGAAAAATCCACTAATATAACATTTCCAAATGGTCTGACGTTCCCACGCCAGTGTTTTTTTTTTAATATACTGCTCATTTTAATATAATTATTTGATTTTTGCAGAGATGCCGACGCTAAGGATGATACCAGGAAAGACTCTTTGAGATAGGGTGAGGAACACGGCTATCCACGATATCTCCAAGGTGGAAGATGTCGTGAGATGGGGCACGCAACGCAAGATACTGGCATAGATGGATCCCACACCTCGATATGTGCAAGACAGATTGTTATATTTATGAACTAATTTTGAAATGGTATGTACAGGTTGGATTAATTGGTTTAATTCCACTATTAGAGGCAGAACAGGAGTGTCGGACATCATCGGAAGAGTGGCAGCGCTAAAATGGCATGCCGCTCGCAGCCCTGATGATAGATGAACTGTAACCCGAAACCCAGGACGTCCTCAACTTCGATGGAGGGACGACATTGGATGCGTGTTGCCCAGGATCGACAGACATTGAATCAGATGGAGGAGGCCTACGCCCAGGAATGAACGGATATAGACTCATGATGATAATGATACAAAACATTGAAACACCTACATCCAACATTTTAAATATTTCTGGAATGGGTAAAATTCTGCAACAATGAAAGTTCATTGTATGGAATGAATGCTTTAAATTATCAACTGATTTCTGTAGAATCACACTCCAAAGGAGAATTGATTCAATGCATATTTCCAGACATCACACAAATTTACAAATTTCGTCATTGGTTAAGTGAATGTGCATTATTAGCTTCATCTAATGGACATCAAAATCAAGAGTTTTGTTTCTCTAAACATTGTATTTCTAAGAGCATTATTATGACCTTGAATGGTATATGTATGAATGTTTTATGCAAATGTGATATAGTATATTTATTTGTTTTTTTAATTTCACTTAAAATATTAAGGAAAAAATTAAGACTGGACGTTACAAAAATGGTTTAAAAATAAAGCTGAAAAAGATAAATATTAACTTTTTTTGGGTGGCATCTTTAGGGTAACGTTTTAACTACACTATATTATTAAATCATAACGCGCTTTTGCACAGCTATGTTTAAGACCAATTGGCATCAAAAACTCATTTCAGACTTTTTGTAAACTTGCCACCTTGGTAATGCCCAGCCTTCAATTGTTCAATTCACATTAGTATTATTCAAGTTCACAGCAAGTTTGCTTGGATTAAACAAATGTTTTAAGGATATGAACTGAATTAGGATACACACATTCTTACACCTATACACATGTCATTTTATCCAATAAAATAATTGAAATTGAACTTTAATTGTATTTCTTTAATATATATTGGGTGTATTTATATACTCTAATATAGCAATAGCGAAGCGTTGCCGGGTCAGCTAGTTAAAAATAAATTTAAACACTAGCTAACTTTGTTTTTACACCATCTTATTTTTTTTTCGAACCAACCGGCATATTTTTTAATTTGTATACAACAGGTCGTTTGAACCCTATTACTGTATACAATTTATTTAAGCTATTATATTGATTCTTATGACATGTGATAGGTAGCCAAAGTCACGTGAATTCTACACCAAACCAAAGACAGTGTGACAATCACACTGGCTTGGTCGGGAATCGAACCCGGGACCTTCAGAATAGAAGTCACAGGTCTTACCACTCTACCAGGAAAATTTTGCTCCCGCCGGAATAAATACAAAATATTTGGCTAATAATATTGCTAAAAAAATGTGGCAAATAAACGTTAAAGATGTCAACGGAACATGAAATATCGAATCGCTACCTATTACATGTCACGAGAATTAATATGATAGCTAAACCCTTTATATCGATTTGACTCGAGTTCTAATGATGTAAAGAGCGATTCAACAAAACAATAATAATAATTATTGTTATACTGTCTTTCGTCTGGTGTAGAATTCAAGTGACAATAAAATGGCGATAGATTATCTACCTACATGTCACGAGAAACAATATAGTGGGTCTCAACCTCCTCCAAGAAACCAATTTCTCGAAGTCTTCGTAACGTTGGTTGTTTTACGAGGTTAGGTTGTTGGCCCAACGCCCAACCCCCTTACTAGGAGGACCAGTGTTTTTCTGTAGGGGTGTTTCTTCCCTTATCTGGGGGAGACCGGTTTTTTGGGGTCAAAAAATATCATTAGAATTTTGCGCTCAAACACCTGTAACTTCTGGGAATCCACAACATTCAGTGTCCAGGTCTCCGCTCCATATTTCAAGACTGGCCTTATAAGTTTTTTATTTGTGCGAAGTTGTGTTTTCTTCGATATATGGATAGATTTTAGATCATTTTGGAATCCGAAATAGCATCTGTTAGCTATGATAATGTGCTTTTTTATTTCGTCACTTGTTCTGTTATCTATAAAACATGCGTGCGACCTATCATGACGTATGCTGTAGAGACGCGGGCTGACATTGTGCGAAACAAGGGACTACTAAGAGCATAGGAGATGAAGGTCCTAAGATCTATTACTGGAAAAACCCTCCGAGATCGTGTCCGCAACGTAGACATAAGAAAAACGTTCGAAATAGAGGATATTGTTGAGTGGAGTAGATCCAGAAGAAGATACTAGAGGGACCATGTAGCCCGAATGGATGGTGACAGACTTGCATATACAGCCGCTTATGAATTTCCCTCCGGACACCGCCCACCTGGAAGACCGCCGAAGAGATGGAGGGACAGCTGGGTCTCATCATCCGACGAGATATGATTTCTGTGTCACAGATCGTCAGATCTATTAACCCTTAACGTACCGTGTTCAAAACAAAACGCTTGCTCCCATGTGGTAAGTTCAGTTTACCGCTAACTTTATCTAAATATCAAGCATATGACTAGATGAATCAAAATTTAATTTATGTCATCTTGTAGGGAATTTCATTAGGAATAGATCGATATCTATAACATACATGGATTATTTGAAAAACATATCATTATTAATTTTTTTCTGGAACCATGCGATTTCTGATATGTAATGCGTCACGGACATACGATCGACTAAAATCAGGTCTAAACAAGCGCCGCGCGGCGCGGCCCACTAAAGGCACCTAGGCAAAATGTATAGTACGTTCAAGACAACGAGTACGTATTAATATTTGTCCCTTTTGGTAAAGTGTTAATATTTTCACAGTTCTGATATTATTAAGTTACGTGGTGCGTTTTCATCCAGTCGGTATTATTACGTACCTATTGAAAAGGTCAAAGAAATCATTTATAATATGTTCAAAACAGCGAGTAAGTATTTGTCACTTTTGATAAAGTTGTAAATATTAGCAAAACAAATTCTACCTTAACACGAATGAAGGTGAGGGCAGTCTTAGAAAATATTTTTTTTTGGGATGAAGGAAGTAATTTTTTGCTTTTTTTTATTACGAAATATTGAGAACACTTCAATGGAGGATTACAATTTTTTTTATAATATTAGGGTCCATAGGTTTTAAGAAAATCAACTTTAAATTGGCAGTGGAAACTCAATTGACCACATGGCAACGCGACGGTTAAAAGAAGAAGAAGAAGAAGTTCTGTTATCACAAGTGATTGTTGACCCTAGATACACAAATTCATTGACTCTTTCAATAGTTTGATTGTCGTCAATGCGCAGATCCGGTTCAGGTTCCAGATTTAATTATTTGATCACTATTGGTATGAACAAATTCGTAGTACGATTAAAACTCGTATAATATATATCTAGTCCTTTTTGACTAACGAGTAACGAGTCATGTTATCAGCCGCCCCGTCAGCCCGTCGCGGCGCGAGGGTAGTTAATCATGCGCGCGATATCAAATTACCTTTTCAAAATTCATAATACAATCCTGCCATAACACAATCCTAGATTGAAATTTATCGCGGCCCTGCAGTTTTAACGCGAGCTGTTCCACATTTCATCGAATTGTCGGTTCAAGTTATTATAGCGACAACTGCTATAAAGTTAATGAAAAATACAAAATAATTTCGGATGAGAATTTATAAATTTGTTACAATTTTTTTTTATTCAAGTCTTCCATTGTATTGAAAATTCCAGCCTGGGAGTGAAGGTTAAAGGGGTTATTGTTAATAACATCAGGTATGCTAATGACACAGTTATTTTAGTTGATACTATACCCGATCTTCAAGAACACCTAAATAAAATTGATATAGCAGGAGAGGATCTGGGCTTGAAAATCAACGTTAAGAAGACCAAATGGATGACATTTGGGCGACCTAACTATTCTTCATCCACTCTGCAACTGAATGGTGCGAATGTTGAAATAGTCGACCAATTTAAATATAATACCTTGGCAGCATTATCACATTGAAATAAACTGAAAAATTGAAGTTGCACGAACTGCATTTAATAAAATGAGAACATTATTTTGCAACGATAATCTTAACTTGAAACACGGAAGTCAGTAATGCAGACGTAGGTACTACAGAGAGTCAGAGCCAATAGAGAGCTGTTTTCGAGTGTGAAAATTAGAAAGGTCTCATATTAGCGTCATGTGCTAACGGAAAATCCTGGGGCCCTTGAATTATAGTCTAACCACCTGAAGAATGAGGTACAGTGACTTGCATAAAGCATTCTCTATACATGCTGATGAGTAGGCTGAGATTGGCTGGATATGTGATGAGAATACCATCATCTCTGGCACCAAATAGAATCCTTGAGGGACATTCGGTTGGAAGGAGAAGGGTCGGTAAGCCTAAACTCCGATGGGAGGATAAAGTGATGAAGGACACAGCACAACTACTGCAAACGAGAAACTGGAAGACCGCAGCTGGTGAAATAAGTACTTAGAGGCAAGAACTAACAAAGGCCAAGGATCGATATGAGCTATTGAGACAACAAAGAAAAATAAGAATTTTCAGTTCCATCAAACTGAATTCGACCGGCTTAGGGAAAGCAACCCCAACAAAAAATTCTCCAGATAAGGCGAAGAGAAACCACTCTGGATATCATTCTCCGGGTATTCACTACGAAAATGAATTAAGCCATGATTTGAGCCCCCGGCAAACCTTAAATGGGTCAGGGATGCCATCCTCTTGGGCATGCTGGGGACCGGTTTCTTCAGACTTATCAGGGGATTCTTTGAGAACTCCGTTATCTTGGAAGCGATCCATCTTTATGGTCCAGATGGTTATCTTTGACAGCGTCAGCACAGACTATTTTATCTACCAGCATGCATAACCAACCTGCCTCTGGTGATGCCGGTGGGGAGAGCAATCAAACTGCTGAACATGATCCCTTCGGAGATTGAATATTCATATTCGTGAAAGAACGTTCAGATGACAAATACTCTTGACTTTAGAGAGTATTATGTATTCCTAATGTCGAACCATCTCTCATGCGTTCCTGGTATTATATATTATATATTTTAATGTTTAGCTGTTCTCAATAGATGCCTTAAATTATAATTGTTGTTTGTAATATCTTTTGAGAAAAGAAACTGATTTGATTTGATGAATTCGAGCTGCCCGGAACAGAGAGGACTTCTGTTATTAAATGCTTAGTGAATGGTTTATTGCTATAATAATTATTTTAAAATGGGATTTTAATGTAAATAAAACCTAACAATATGATAATATTTTTAATTTCCATTACTTAGAAACACTAATGGCGTGTGAATATTACATTACTCTTATGATTAATATAGATCAAAATATATTAAAAAGCATGTTTCAAGTACCTGAACACACATGTCGTGTAAATAATTGATGACGGAGTGGCAATTTATTACTCTGTGAACATTTCATTATAATACTCATTTCGGTAGGTTCTCGTACATGGAATCTACGAAATTGAACAAGAATCCCGACAAATAATATTGTGGGTTTGGGCGAGGCAAGTTGTTCGTTAATTTGGCATAAATTAATGTTCCTAGCACAATCCAACTCCCAGAGCGCTGCTTTTTATGTCTTGAATGATTAACCAAAAAGCTCCAATTAATTATGTTGTTTCGGCTGGTGATAACTTGAACGTTTGATGTAAAGTAATTAATTACAATAATATCTAGCAAATATTATATTACAATTGTTACGTAATACTGCCTATACTATATTCTTATTTACATTCACTTGTATGTGTAAATATTAAACATTAGTTGCTAATTTGAGTAGGTAACTTCTTTCTTAATCAGCAATATCCAAAGTGGGCAGTACCACCTCCAGGAAGTATTTCAAGGAGTCACTTTTATTACAAAGTAATAGGATGAAGGCCCTTGAGGTGAGCTCTTCACGAAATCGGCGCTATACAAATTAGTCGACCTTCGTGGCAGAGTGGTAAGAGCTCTGACTTCCATTCCGATGGTCCCGGCTTCGATTCCCAGCGATGGCAGTGTGATTGTCACACTGTCTTTGGTCTGGTGTAGAATTCACGTGACAATAAAATGACGATAGATTGGCTACCTATCACATGTCATAATAATCAACATAATAGCTAAAATAAATTGTATACAGTAATTGGGTTCAAACGACCTGTTGTTTACAAGGAAAAAAAAAAAATAATAATTAGCTTTATTATGTATATTAAATTTGAACATATAAAATTATTAAAAAGTGTTTGGGGGATGTGGTGAGAGTTAAAAGCAGTGGAGGTTTCAGCGTTTATTGCAGGTCACAAGTAATCAAACGTTAACAGTATTTTGTACTCGTGATGGAGCGTGCGCCTTATGCATTTTACCCCGACAAGTGCAAATTTGGTATAGGTACAAATAAAAATATATAAAGGGGCCAAATTGTCATACATTGTTTCATCAATTAATGCAGATTTTCAAAAGAGCACATAAGATACCTCTCTCATAATAACTTTTATGAATTTGTTAACCACCTCATTGAAAAAGATCATTAATTTAATAAAGATAATGGCATTGGAATTTTGCATGTTAATAATAGAAATATAACTTTGAGCAATCTCGAAATTTTAAAAATTAAAAATGCAATTACGAATAAAGAAAATATTACAAATAATCAAATAAATTTAACGTCAAGTCCAATCTTTGATTTATTTCCTTTGCTGTAAGTAATTACCTGAACGTCAATAAGAACTTTAAATAATTATTTTAAATTTTAAATTGAATCATAATATTTGTTATAACAAAAGCATAAACGTTCCAAAATAAATCTTTATAACATCTGTCAGATCACGTAAACAATTTTATAATATTTTAAATATGTATCTTTATAATATGTATCACTGAAGAAAGACTGGTTGTCCGAAACATGTATATGTAGTTTAATTTTTTTATTGTTAGTGTTCCATATACGAAGGATATAAAAAAGAAAAAGAGAAATAAAACATCTACAATACAAAGTATAGCGAACATAGAAGAAAATCTAATCAGTTGAAACAATGATCCATAGACAAAAAGGAACAGCTTCTTGATAACACTTACATATAATATTTAATGAGTTGTGTTCTATTAAAAATGACGTTAATAAATTTCTTAGAACAATAAAGAGATTTAAAAATAGTAGCCACACCCACCAAACAAAGTATTGAAGTATAACTCAATGGTTTTATTTTGTTTTTAGTTTTATTTTAAAATAAATTGAAAATAGTAATGTAAAAATAATTTTACAATAGACTTAAATTGCACACTGTTTTGATTATTCACTGTCTCTAAGATTACATTATTTAATTTAAGTATTGTTTACAGCAAGTTATCTTTTTCAAAGGTTTTTTTTTGTGATATCATTGTATTAGAAATTGGTATCTTTTACATGGAAAATTATGTTTTAGAAATACGCATTCAATAATTTTGCCACAAAACGAGTACTGCATTGTTCTTTACAAATTAATACATAAGCCCCTATCTGAATGAGGAAGGTTAGACCTATCTCCATGTCATACGGTTAAATTTATACCTTAAGTGTACTACTAACGCATTATCAAAAGGACAAAAAATGTTCCGCTTTGTTTTCATAATTGCTTTCATTACAATTCCGTGGCCATGTAATCTGTACTTTCCACACGAATTACTACTTGTAGTATTTATATAAAAAACAACGAATTTCCTCACATAAACGTATTGGAAAATTATGGAATTATCAGTTTTATTATTGATATTGAACAATATAATGATGAGAATTTATTTAGCATGCGTAAGACCAATAATAACATATGGCGTTGAAGCTAGGGCAGACACAGTCAGGACTAAACAAGTTCTGAGGATAATTATTATGATTAAAAACGTCTGTCTTCTAGGGGTTTTATCATATTTAAGATGGATTGACATATTTCACACTTCTAAGACATTATCAAATGTGTGTTATATGATTATCTGATGATGTGATGATGATGTGTCTTATATTGACCTTAGAAGGGCGAAACATGTCATTCCATCTAAAATATAATAAATTCTCTCTGTTTATGAAATATCGAATTTTAAATGCGTTTTTATATTAGTCTTTCTTTGTTAAGTTTTTATTATATTTTTACACCTGAAGATGGAGGTATCCTCCGAAACATGTCGTATTTTTTTAATATTGTCACTGTTAAATTAAAAAACTTTGTTTTATGTATCACAATTGTATCTTATTTTACGCGACAGCTGTTTCGTCAACCTATGTTGACATCATCAGGTTTTACAACATAATTGTAACATTATTGTAACACCTGATGATGTCAACATAGGTTGACGAAACAGCTCTCGCGTAAAATAAAATTCAATTGTGATACATTAAATAAAGTTTTTCAATTGAACAGTTTTTAATGTTCAAGTATCATAGTGTTTCGGTCAAAACAATGGACTATCTATCTGTTTAATTAAAACAGTCTTATAGAATATCAAAATTGATTATATTCCTATTGAAATTGTCTTGACAACTGTTTCGCTAACTGATGTTAGCATCGTCAGGTGTTACAATCAACTGTAATTTATAATAAAATGTAACAATATTCCTAAAAGACAGACGTTTACATTCATATTGATTATTGTAGTTTTACATCATTGTTCAAGAAACAATAGATAAGTTCTGAGGACTTCCGAAATGATGACGCTGAAGATGATAGCAGGCAAGATACTAAGAGATCGCGTGAAACATACCAGAATAATAAAGATATGTGAGCCTGAGGATATGTAATAGACAGTGAAGGTAGAACTTATTGTCACGTGAATTCTACACCAGACCAAATACAGTGTGATAGGTAGTTTAATCTATCGCCATTTTATTGTCACGTGAATTCTACACCAGGCCAAAGACAGTGCGACAATCACAGAAAGTCATGTCTAAAGAATAGACCACCATATTTCCCTTAACTGCACTACGTAATCTGTCTCACGGGACTCGTCCTCATGGAATACCTCCTAAAATATTGAAGGACAGCTAGGAATCTACCTCACAGAAGGAACAACACTCTGGAGAACAGACCACAAAGGACTACACCAAGGAAGAAGAATAATAATTGTAGTCTCTTCTAGTCTCTTCTTATTATTATTTTGTTTAATCGCTCTTTATATCATGACAGCATGAGCCAAATCGATGTAAAGGGTATTATAGCTATCACAGTGATTCTCGTGACATGGGCAGTTTAATCTATCGCCATTTTATTGTTACGTGAATTCTACACCAGACCAAAGACAGTTTGACGATCACACTGCCCTCGCCGGGAATCGAACCAAAACCTTCGGGGTGGCAGTCAATGCACTTACCACTCGGCCACGAAACACCTTGATTAGTTGACTATTTTTTTCCCGTTTATATGCATGAATATTTATTGATTCCTCGTAAAAGTATGTAAGTGTCGAGAAACGTGAATAAAGAAATAAGCCAATTTGCCCCCAATAGAAGGGTCGCCCCTTAATAAGCCACCGAGTAAACAGATTGCTGGTGTAATGTGAATTTTACATGAAGGCAACAGCGCTAAATCGATCTACCCCAGTGGTGGCTCCTTTCGCATCAGTTGGCAGGATTACAAGAGAAGAAATTGAAGTAAACATTATCTAATGGTCAGTTTTTTTACATAATTTCGAAGTCACACTGCCAGCGCCGGGATTCAAACACGGTACATTAGGTATGACAGTTATTGCTCACGCCACTCACCACGAAGGTCGTCGGTAAGGTCTTGAAGGTACACGTATTCTTCTTCTTCTTCTTCTTCAGCCTATTCCCATCCACTCCTGGACAAAGGCCTCTTCCATTTGCTTCCACGTTACTCTGTCTTGTGCAGACTGCATCCAGGTTATTCCTACATATCTGTTCAGGTCATCCTTCCACCGTAGTTACGGTCGCCCTGCACTTCTCTTTGCTGTCCGCTGTCTCCAAGTCAGCAGACTCCAAGTCAGCAGACTCCAGTCCATTTTTAGTCCGAGCTTCTGGCTACGTGACCTGCCTATTGCCACTTTAGAGTCGCTACCCGGTGGACGGACGGTCAGTGACCTTTGTTTTTTTCTCTCACCGTATCGTTTCTGACTCTGTCTCTTAGGTTTATTCCTAACATGGTTCTTTCCATGTTTCTTTGGGTCAAGGCACACGTATATATTTGTAACTGCATGTTTATAAGTTGATTAGTTTGTGGAAGTTAATTTACAATGCATAAAATAAAAAAGTATATTGTTTATTAAACAATGATGTGTAATTCCATATTAAATAATTAATACGATTGAAAACATATTTTTTCTAGAAGTTTAATAAATCTTATTGAGAATGACATGTTTCGCCTTACTAATTTTACCCATAAAATGTAATAAATTTTCTAGAAAAAGGCGTTTTCATTCATTTTAATTAGAATATTATATATACAATAAAAAAAATTCATTATATCTTTTTAGGGAATTTTTATATTCGAGTATAGAATTTTTTATTTTGGTGTTCTTGTGCCGACCCTTATGTATGAAACTAAAGCATGGATCTGGCAAAAGAAAGATGTAAGTAGAATAAATGCAGTAGAAATGAGATCTCTTAGACGAATGTTCAGTAAATCTGTAAATGATTCAGTGTCAAATGCAAATATAATATATGAAGTGAATGCAGTGCGAATGAAAGTGTTTTGAAAAATATAATGAAAGGGTCATTTAGATGATTTGAACTCACGGAAATAATCAATGCGGACAGAATGGTGAAGAAAGTATTTATAAAAGAGGAAAACGTGACACGATCAAATCAATCAAATATTAAATGTCGACCACATTAATGTATAGAAAACAAGAGAAGTATGTCAGGGCAAAACCATGTGGTGGTCCATTCTTTCTGCCTATCCCTTTAGAGAGACGGCATAATGGTTAGTAAATTAAATGGTTATTTGCGTCAAGTTTAACCATGACACAAACGATACACTTAGAAAAGATTAGTGATAAGAAAAAGGAAATTTATTTAGCTTTTAAATTCGCGATACCCACTGAGACATCTCTCGAAGTGCTGCGTAAGAGGCTGGGCTCCTGAATGTTTTCCTTTTCCTGTTCTGAAAGGCGCCGATTACACGCCTCAAGAGTAATCCGGCAAGCCCCACAGTGGCGGCCATTTTAGCCCCGTGACAAGCCGTGTACACATTTCACAGCGTTTCTACTCTATCATTTAAAAAAGGTGTACATATACTCGTAAGTACATAACTTTGGTATTTTTGTTCCCGACAGATTTCTCCGACAGCTCCAGCATAGTTTGTTCTTTCTGGCGGTTGCAAGAACCAAATTCCTGCCGGTGGGAAAAGCAATCAATCTGCTGAACAAAATTATCTCGGAGATCGACGTATTTTATATTAGTGATAAAAAAGAAAATGGTTCCTCTTGGATCAATTATCTTTTTAAATTATACACATTTAAATATTAGGTTCCCTGTGTTCCTGTCCCTAGTTTCCATGACTGTTTTCTCTAATTACTTAAAATTTCTTTATTTTTTTCATCATTCCAAGTTTTCTCTCCCATCACACACTCTGTCACAATTTTATAATAGCCCATAAAATCATGTACCATATTTTGCTTTGTTTTGTTAGATTGGGACATAGAAGTGGATTGAAATTAAACTGGATTAAATGTGGCCTAGATACTTTTTTTTCTTTTTTCCTGGAATGGTGCATTCTCCAGCTAATGTAAGTCCTGTGTGGATGGGAGGCGGGCCTAGGGATTGTTGGCGCCGCTGCGTCCTATAACAGCTTCGGGTAAGCGGCGGGTAACCTTCTATGTCTTCATTTAACTTTTAGTTTGTCCATTTTGCATTTGTATCAACAATCACTGTATGTTAACCTACAATAAATAAATAGTGAAAGTGCATTCAGAAGTCAAATATTCTTAACTTTAGAGAGTATTTTTCGTACAGTAGAACCATCTCTCCATTGACCACTGTGTTTGACAGTGTTAAGGCTCGACACCAGAGAGCGCCAACGAATACCGTGAGTGTAAAACCGAAAGAAGTGCAAATATACAGTTTGGAGATATGGGAGTTTAAAGACTTCATATTGCTTGGAAAAACTTTTTTTTTAAAATAAACCAATGATTTTCGGTTTATAGGTATATTACTTTAAACTGAAAATCATTGGTTTATTAAAAAAACAGTTTTTCAGCAATATGAAGTCTTTAAACTCCCATATCTCCAAACTGTATATCTGCACTTGTTTCGGTTTTACTCTCACGGTGCGATATTTCGGACCTCTGCGTGACAGCCATGCCACCGAAAAGCCAACGTTCACTCCGATCAGTATAAACAAGTGCAAAAACCTAACAATTTTCATCAGAGCCAATAAAGCAAGATTCTATGATCGTGCTTTCAGCGTTGCGGGTCCGTTGGCGTGGAATAGCCTCCATATTAGTATTAAGTATGAGGATAGTGATGTTAAATTTAATAAACATCTAAAGGCTGCACTGTTCGGTCAGTCATTTCCTAGTGCGCCATTGGAGTAATTAATTTTACAAAACGACGCACTTAAAATATAATAATTATAATCAAAATAATAATTATAATAATCTCTCATGCGTTTCTCGTATTTAATCCTTTCTCAAATAGATGCCTTAATACCCTTTGTAGTATCCTTTTTGTACCCTTTCTCAAATAGATGCTTTTACTATAAATATGATTGTAATATCTTTTGAGTAAACAAGTAAACTGACAACCTAACATAATGAATACTATAATATAAGCAGAAATATAAGCAGAAAAACTTTATTAATTCAGTATGAAAGGCTCTGCAAATCATAGGTAATGCTCTCCAATCTTAATAGATGACGCTAGTGTAGAGTGAACTAAAAAATGTGAAGATAAGTGCAGTATTCTACAAATATATACATCTTCCAAAAAAATTTCAGACGTGGTGGTCGTAAGAAGGGCGGAATGGGGAATGTTGTTAAAACATAAAGCGATCGCTAAACCCAACCAATTTCAGGTCATAAGTCCTGTAAGCACTTCGGCCACCATATTCTGTACCCAGAAAACAATTTACATCTTCGTTTCTATTGAGATACAATTAATCCTTATGAAAAAGGTTATGTTATATCCGACACGTCTGAATTATCTGTTGATATATATGTTATATTTACTAACTCATTCACTAACTAACTAACCATCACGCCATTTCCCCGAAGGGGTAAGCAGAGATGATGGATCGCCACAATGCTCTGTCCTGGCTCTCTGACCTCTTGGACTTCCTCTACATTCATACATCGTACCATGCACGCACGTCGATTATTCCGACTTCGAATGTGACCGCCTTTTAGTAATTGATTAATTTGGTCATGCCATGTTTTCTTCAGTCGTCCTCGGCTTCTTTTTCCACTCACGCTGCTTGTGTACAACTTTTTAACCATTCTACTCTCGTCCATTCGTTCCAAATGTTCCATCTCAGGGATCCTTTTTTAATTTTATCCATGATGCAGTCATCTGCCTTACATTTATTTATTATTTCATCGTTCGGTATTTTATCATACAACGTTTTCCCGCACATTCTTCTTAGTGATCTCATTTCTACGGCGTTTATCCTGCTTTCACCCTTATTTTGCCAGCTCCAAGCTTCACTTCCATACATGAGGGTTGGCACTAGAATTCCATTTTATACTGCCAACTTTGCTTCTGTGGATATATTTCTATTTGCAGTAATAACTTTGAGTGCGCCATTTATTTTATTCCCAGCACCGACATTTCTTTTGATGTATATTTCCCTTATATTTTTATCTTATATTTATTCAAATCAATTAGAAGTTTTTTTTTTTCTTATCAATCAAACCAAATCAGTTTATTTACTCAAAATACATTACAAACAGCATAAATGTTTAAGGCATATCTATTGAGTACAGGTAAGATATTATACACATACAACATAATACCAGGAACGCATTAGTGATGGTTCGACATTAGGAAGACAAGATACTTTCCAAAGTCAAGAGTATTTTTCCCCTGAACGTACTTTCACTAACATGAAACACTTATTTGGTCAAATCATCCATATTTATCTTATATTTATTCAAATCAATTAGAAAGTTTCTGTAAGTTTAATTTTGCATTTTAAAAAACATTTTCATACAACATTATATATTGCTATTATCATTATCATTACAAACGACCACATTGCATTCATTACATTTTTATTTATTTTTGGATTACGCCCTTATTTCTTAATATTTTAATGACACCGTAGGACCATTATGCACATCTAGAGGACTCGTAAAACTCGAATATTTTATTGCGAGACTACTTATTATAAGCACACCCGGCGGCCTAAAGCTCCCGAAGTCCTTTTCATAATTTACGAAGGGTAGAACATTAAATTACTCTAAAGTATAATATGATAAATACCAGTCGCATGCCAGGATAAGCCGTTAAATTCTATACAAAAAATACCATGACCGATGAATTTTGTACCTCGTTGACCAGAGAACATTCATATTGTTCGCCACTTGTTAGATACTTAATCATATTATTAGTATTTAACTGGTTTAATTATGCTAAGCCAAGTCAATAAACCACTATTAATACGCTAATCACAAAATATGCAAAACTAAACGCAGGATTTTCACATATATGAATTCATCATAAATACACTTAATATATTACATATATTTTATTAAATTCCAAAGAATCCAGTATAAACCCTTATGTATGGAAGTGAAGCATGGAACTGGCAAAAGAAGGATGAAAGTAGAATAAATGCAGTATTAATGAGATCTCTAAGACGAATGTGTGGCAAATCTGTATATGATAGAGTGACAAATGCAAGTATAAGAAGTGAATGTGGTGCGAATGAAAGTGTTATGAAAAAAAAAGGAAAGGGTCATTAAGACGGTTTGGACACATGGAAAGAATGAGTGAAGACAGAATGGTAAAGAAGGTATATGTAAACGGCGTGAACGGAGCTAGAAATAGAGGAAAGCCGAGGAAGCGAGAGAAGTATGTCAGGACAGAACAGCGTGGCGTTCCATTCTTTCTGCCTACCCCTCCGGGGAGACGGCGTGATGGTTAGTTAATTAGTTAGTCAGTATAAATTATGCTGGACGGTTTTTAAAGCGTTTCACGGAATGGCACCAACCTATATCTGAAATTGTGTTGCTGATAGCCCTAACTTGCGGCAATCTACGCTTAGATCAGCAAACTCCTCGGCAATAGGCAGATTAGTTGAGCCAAAGCGTAACCCCCGAACACATTTCGGAGTTCGGGCTTTCGCAGTGGCAGGTCCGTCCGCCTGGAATATGCTTCATGCACGCCCCAGATGCATTGACAATCCGACAGATTTTAAATCTCACCTAAAAACCCACCTTTTCAAAATATCGCATAAAATGTAAACAACGGTTATCTGATTGCTGGTGTCACATGCAGCTCTCGTGACTAAAAACATTGTCAAAGCGCCCTTATGTCTTATAAAATACGATTTTTTTATACTTTTAAAAATCCCTTACTAACTAAATGTATAATAGAAGAGTTTATTCACTTTACAGAGAGTATTTGCAAAAGTGTTAGTAACACCTCATAAATTGGTTATAAATTCTATCTGATTGGTTTTTGAGTCCAAGATAATCGGTTTCTAAAATACTCGGTGATAAGGAAATTACTACAATCTCGAAATTAAGAAAATTAATTAATTTTAACGGCGAAGGACATGTTTGTGTTTGCGGATTTGTTTTTGAGTTCCATTAATCATACAAATTTGCCAGAAAAATTGTAATTTCCAGACACCATTAGCCGGGACACTGGATATTAGAAAAATAAATATTTACTTTAAATTTTAACATGGTACATTATCATTATGAATTCTAGTCATATCCATAATTGTTTTTCCAAGAATAATCAAAAAACAACATAAAAAATGTAGTAGATTTATTGCTGTGATTGTTACAATTGAGGCTGATCAATAATAATTATATATAACAATTTTTTTTTTTTAACTACTTAGACTTTTGCATTTATTTCGACCGCGACCGCTTTTGCCAGGCTCGCTGTCGAAATAAAGACAAAAGTGGAAGTAGTTAAAAAAACATCGTTTTATTGAATTATTAACTAACTAACTAACTAACCATCATGCCAATTCCCCGGGGGGGGGGGGGGTAGGTAAAGAGGATGGATCGCCACAATGCTCTGTCCTGGCATACTTCTTGGGCTTTCTCTACATTCATACATCGTACCATGCACGTACGTCGATTATTCCGACTTCAAATGTGGCCGCCTTTTAGCGATTAATTAATTTGGTCATGCCATGTTTTTCTCGGTCTTCCTCGGCTTCTTTTTCCACTCACGCTACTTGTGTACGACTTTTTAACCATTCTACTCTCATCCATTCGTTCCATATGTCCAAGCCATCTCATCTCTGAATTATTATTTAAAATGAATTTCCATCAAAAGTTTCCATCAATTTGAAGTCCGTTTATTTCAAAGTTTGAATATGAAATATTTTTTACTTTTTCGACGAGTTTCGATTAAAAATAAAACAAAAATAGCGTCTCGTTTTTTTGTAAACGCACTGTCACTCACACTATTACAAACAATCTCCCCGAAATGAACGGGCTCCTTCTAAACCTTCTACCACAACAGCAATAAAATATGAGATGTGATTGTTTTTAAGGCTAAATAGCTTGCCATTGACATGACGACGACGATGAATAATATTTAGATAAAGTATTCAGTATAAACTCGTAACAATACCTATTTTGTTTTTCATGGGATACTCATGTTTCGTATATCCTTACACATTGTACGCATCCACAATATGTTTCGAAACATTTTCTTTTGAAACTTTATGAACTAAAAGAAATAATCGAAACCGGAAGGAAGTGTGGATCTGGATATTTCGTATACTGAAGATGGGAATTCCGTGGAGTTCGAATTTGTTATGTGTCGCTAACACACCCCTTTA
Organism: Lepidostoma basale; assembly: GCA_022606425.2. NCBI lineage: Eukaryota > Metazoa > Arthropoda > Insecta > Trichoptera > Lepidostomatidae > Lepidostoma > Lepidostoma basale. The sequence continues at coordinate 1,225,664 of JAHDVF020000555.1, read as the reverse complement.
TACATATGAATGCCGTCCATCTTCGGTTGAAAGGTCTTGAAAAGGGATTTTTTACGCATTAATCATGAACTTATTGAAATTCGGTCCGTGAATAGGCCGCGGATGTGCGAGTAGTTTATTTCAAATTTTCAAATTCTATAGCAGCTTAAAAGAAATGGATAATCCTTCTATTTACTACGATCCATCATATTTTTGATATTCAATCGAAGTGAATGTTAATGCGTCTTATTTTGGGCGAGGGTGTAACTCTTATTGACACAATTTCATCTTAATATTTCTAGAATATCGTACTCAAATCTTCTTTAAAATAATAATAATAATACACGTACCCATCAATGATGAATGATTAGATGAAAACATTATCGATACATAAGATTTAAATTCACCACTCAAATATAAAGATTTCCATCATACAAATGAGGTGGCTCTGAGGATGGGCGGGCTGAAGTGGCGATGAGCTAACCATATCTGTCGGAGAACCGACGGTAGATGGAGGAGACGGGTTCTGGAGTGGAGACCGCGTACAGGATTCCGCAGAGTTGGGCGTCCCCCTGCCCGATGGACCGACGATCCGAAGAGGACTGCTGGACATAGACGGATGGAGCGGCAATGGACAGGGGGCGGTGGCGTGCTTTGGGAGAGGCTTACATTTAGAATGACAGTCGTGAATGACAGACGGCTGATGATGATATCTTCTTCTTATTCTTCCTTAGCCTATTAACGTCCACTCCTGGACAAAGGCCTTCTCCATTTGCTTCCATGTCACTGTGTCTTGTGCAGACTGCATCCAGGTTATTCCGACATGTCTGTTCAGATCATCCTTCTACCGTAGTTGCGGTCGCGCGCACTTTTCTTTGCCGTGCTCGGTCTCCAAGTCAGCAGTTTTCTTGTCCATTTTTCATCTAAGCTTCTAGCTACGTGACCTGCCCATTGACATTTTAGAGTCGCCACCCGGTGTATGATGTCAATGACCTTTGTTTTTTCTCTCACCGTATCGTTTCTGACTCTGTCTCTTAAGCTTATTCCTAACATGGCTCTTTCCATGGCACTTTGGGGCACTCGTAGTTTCTCGGCTATTATTATTCATTGGCTATATGAGTCAGCAATTAAAAAAGTCTCACAATATACAGTCAAACTACGAGGTGCAAGATGACTGTTGATGATATCCCTGTAGAGCAAGTAATGAGCTTAAAATATTTGGGAGTAGATATCTGCAGCCATAATGACTTTTATACCGAAGTACGAGAACAAGTCAATGAAGCCTCTGTCGGTCTGGAAGAACAAGTACATGCGTATTGATAACGAGGACAGAATTTATAAGACATGCGTGCGATCTACCATGACGTATGCTTTAGAGTGCAAACCAAGGGTCTACTGAGAACATCTGAGATGAAGGTCCTAAGATCAATTACTGGAAAAACTCTCCGAGATCTTGTCCGCAACGTAGACATAAGAAAAACTTGCGAAATAGAGGATATGGAGTAGATCCAAAAGAAGATACTGGAGGGACCATGTAACCAGAATGGATAGTGACTTACGAAATACGAAGACCACCTAAGAGATGGATGGATTATTCGAGGAAACATGATTTCTGTAACACAGATCGTCACATCTATTAAATTAAAATATGAATTTCTATGGATGAAAACGTCTGTGTCCTAGGAGTTTTATTATATTTTAGATGGAATGACATGTTTCGTCCTTTTAAGGCATTATCAAACGTTAATAAGTTAACAAAATGTTACTAAGACATTTGATAATGCCTTAGAAAGGCGAAACATGTCATTCCATCTTAAATATAATAAAAATCCTAGAAGACAGGCGTTTTCATTCATATTAATTGAAGGCTGAACAATAAAAAGGAGCCATGTGGTTTAAACACAAAGCAGAGAAAATAAACGAAAACCGTTTTTTGTTTCATATGTCATGTACCACGGGTGGCATCTTTAGGGTGACGTTTGAACTATACTATATTATTTAATCATTACGCAGTTCTGCACAGTTATTAGCCTTTGTGTTTAAGACCAATTGGCATCAAAAACTCATTTCTGACTTTTTGTACATTTGCCACCTTTGTAATGTCCAGGATTCAATTATTTAATATGGAGTTTGACATCATTGTTCAAAAAACAACAAATAAGATGAATTTCCACAGTGTTTTTCCACATATGAAAATTATAAAAAAATGTTTCTTTCGTTCATATTATCCTTTTAAATTGTGAATATTTACATGAGTTTGTACTGTTAAGAGTAAATCATTTTTTTTTCCTTCATAATTATTGTAGATATTGATCTCTTAGACGAATGTTTGTGTATGATAGAGTGTCGAATGAAAATATAAGAAGTGAATGCGGTGCGAATGATGGTGTCATGAACAAAATAATGAAAGGATCATTAAGATGGTTTGGACATATGGAAAGAATGAATGAAGAAAGAAAGTTAAAAAATTATATGTTAATGATGTAAATGGAACCAGAAATAGAGGAAGACCGAGGAAAACGTGTCACGATCAAATAATTCAAATATTGAATGTAGGCCATGTGAGGAGTCAGAGAAATCGACACGCGTGCATGACACGATGTATGAATGTTGAGGAAGCGAGAGAAATATGTCAGGAAAGAAAATAGTGGCAGTCCATTCTTTCTGCCTACCCCTTCGGGGAGACGGCGTGATGGTTAGTTAGATAGTTAGTTAATTATTGTATAATACATCAAGCTCATTTTCTATAAGCCGCGGTCTCATAATTGCTATATAGGCAAGCTCCCTCTACCATTAATGAAGGGCCCTACATCACAGGGCCGCGGACGGTCGGCAGGTCCCCTGAAAGGCATTAAAGCCACTGGAAGACATTACGGAGCGGATCTTGGATTATCTCCACCGTAATTATGAAGGGCTCGGATTTTATAATCACTAGGATCCGTTTTTCTAATATTTATACATTCTGCTCCTAATTATTCATTAGCTACACGTTATTTGATAGTGGCGGTACACGAGGGGCGCATAAAAAACTGCGTTGCTTGGTTATTGGTGACGTGAAAATTATATAATTATAATTATCATTATTACTATTATTATTAACATAAATTAAATACACACAAAAGTCCGGATCGTCCATGTCAACATGTGCAACATCGAAAAAAACATTATGTGTTATTACATTATGTGCTAAATTAAAAAAACGGTGGATTAGTGGAACATAAATTAAATAGTCAATATGTGCACCATTTAAAAATAACATGTTGTGTTAAATTATTTTTATTTTGTTATTTTATTTTATATCATTGTATTTTATATTATTTGTTTTAGATGTACGAGTATTTTGTGGGTATTGGACAATCGAAGTGTGCGCGGGAGATGCCTATTGTTCGCAACCCATCACACCGCATCTCCCGCGGGGCGATAAGAGAAGGATGGAGTGCCGCATCAGTAAAGTGTGACATTCCATTCTTTCTGCCTACCCTTTGGGGGAGACGGCGTGATGGTTGGTTAGTTAGTTAGTTTTATTTTGTTGAATCAAATCAAGTCAAATCAGTTTATTTCATCAACACACATTACAAAAAATATTTTTAAGGCATCTATTGAGAACAGGTAAAATAATATATTGTGTATAGTATACTACCAGAAACGCAGGAGAGATGGTTCAACATTAGGAAGACAGGATAATCTCCAGAATTAAGAGTCTTTACATCATGACAGCATGAGCCAAATCGATGTAAAGGGTATTAAAGCTATCAAAGTGATTCTCGTGACATGTGATAGGTAGCTAATCTATCGCCATTTTATTGTCACGTGAATTTTACACCAGACCAAAGACAGTATGACAATCACGCTGCCCACGCCGGGAATCGAACCCGGAACCTTCGGAGTGGCAGTCAATGCACTTACCACTCGGCCTCGAAGGTCGTCCATATAGTGTGTCACGTGACAATAAAATGATGTATCACGTGACAATAAAATGGTGTGTATCGTGACAATAAAATTATGTATGTCGTGACAATAAAATGACGTGTCGCGTGACAATAAAATGGTGTGTCACGTGACAATAAAATGATGTGTGACGTGACAATAAAATGGTGTGTCACGTGACAATAAAATGGTGTGTGACGTGACAATAAAATGGTGTGTCACGTGACCATAAAATGGTGTGTGACGTGACAATAATAAAGTGTGTCACGTGACAGTAAAATTATGTGTCACGTGACAATAAAATGATGTGTCACGTGACAGTAAAATGGCGTGTCACGTGACAATAAAATAGCGATAGATCATGAATTTTGATTGAAGGCACCAATGCCGTTCTCTGGTCTATGGCAGGCGAAAAGCCAATCAGAGAATAAGTCGCTAGACGCAAATAGCTGTGGATCGGTCACATCCTGAGACGGATTCCAGCCCGCTTCGCTCAGGGTGCATTAGACTGGTCCCCTATGGGGGAAAAGAGGAAGCGAGGCGGACCTAGAGCCACCTGGAGAAGAACGCTACAGGAAGAGGTTAAAGCAGCAGGCCTCACTTGGGATGATGTTAGGCATCAGGCGTTCGATAGAGTCAGGTGGAGAAGGTTTCTCAATGCCCTATGCACCACGGAGGTGTGACAGGACAAGAAGAAGAAGAATGTACCATAAATATTTCAAGGAAGAGTGTAGCGGTCACCCTCTTCTGAGAAACGTCTTACTGAGTAGATACTAAAGAACTAATCCTCTTTCTATGATTTGATATCAATATGTCTTATATTAGTTAACATTGAATTAAAATAATTATATTTCGTCCGCACTTTCATTAATTATCTTCCCCCTATCTGCGCAGCTTTCCTACGTTAATCCAAAATACTCACAAATATCATGTATCGTATTACTAATATTAGAGATGCCATATTTGTCAATTCTCTTAGGGAGTGCCAGAGTAGGAGTTAAGATAAACACCTGTCGAACCAACGTATGGCGTAGGTACTACGGGACCGGTCATACTATACGCTTCGCGACAAAATGCGTAAACACAAGAGATCTGTGTCTTGACTCCTACCCTCTATTTTCTATGTGCATTTTTTTTAATGTGTTTTATCCCCTCAGTGCTTAAGAACTAGTACACTGGTGTCTGTATAGCCTTCGATACCTTGCGTTCTGCATCCTCGGGCGACTGCCCTTGGACGGTGTTACAGATAAGTCTTTTCGTTTGTACCTAATGTCGCAAAAATAGATAAATAAAATAAAGAAATCTAAACTAATGGTGTACTCAGAGTTATTACCGCAAATATCAATAAATTGACTGAAGTTAATATGGCAGTGCACAAAAGATTACCGAACCTTATGTATAAAAGTGAAGCTTGGAATTGGCAGAAGAAGGTTGAAAATAATATAAATGCCGTAGAAATTAGATCACTAAGTAGAATATGCAGGAAAGCAATGTATGAAAGAATATCTAATGATGAAATATGAAAGGAATGTAAGGCGGATGAATGCGTGATAAATAAAATTAAGAAAGGGTCACTAAGATAGTTTGGACACATGGAACTAATGAATGAATGGAAAAATAAGTCGAGGAAGGCCAAGGAAGACATGGCATGACCACATAATCAATTACTCAAAGGCGACCATGTTCGAATTAGGAACAATCGACGAGCGTACATGTCACGACGTGTGAATGTAGAAGTTATGCCAGGATAGAACAGTATGACGGTCTATTATCTCTGTTTAGCCCTCCGGAAATACGGCATGTTTTTTTCTTTTCTTTTTTAAATACTAATATCAAGGATTTACATCAACGATATTAGAATTTATTTTACAATCTTCAATGTGAGCAGAAAATAGCTCATTATTATGAAGAAGGAATCTGGTCGTGTCCAGGCTTGAACCCATGTCCCCTGGATCAGGAGCCAAGCGTTCTATCCTCTAGACCACCACCCGGCTAGTTAGTTAGTTAGTTGAGGAATCTAATCAGGGCGCTGACTGTCCCCTCAATAGTTCTAGCCTGGACCGACAGGTGACAGGAGCGCATGGCGAGCCATGGTGGATGGTTTACGGGATGGAATCGACCGATTCATGAGGAATGCGACTGAAGAAGAAGTTCCTTACAATATGTATAGACTCACCGTCAGTGTTGACGGCCGAGACGTAGGTCCAGTTGTGGCGTCGCACGATGTCCACCATGACCTGGGCCTGGTAGTAGTCCGACGGTACAACCCTCATGAAGGAGCTGAAGCGGGATTTGTCTGAGAGGTCGCGGGATGTGGCGGAGTACGCCACTTGCGGGATGCTGAACAGCTGCAGCAGATTCTGAACCTACAATTTAAAAATAAAAACATCACAATTCATTAATAACTTAATAACAAACCATCACGCCGTTTGCAGTGGTATGCAGAGAGGATGGAATGCCATACTGCTCTGTCCTGATTTCTTGTTTCTCTACATTCATACATCGTAATATGCACGCTCGTCGATTTTTACGACTTCGAATGAGGGTGTCTTTTATACTAACTAACTAACTAACCATCACACCGTCTCTCCGAAGGGGTAGGTAGAAATAATGGACTGCCACACATTTCTTTCCTGACATATTTATCTCGCCTCCTCAACATTCATACATCGTGTCATGCAAGCGCACACTGACTCCTCACATGGCCGGCATTCAATATTTGATTTATTTGATCGTGCCACGTTTTCCTCGGTCTTCCTCTATTTCTGGTTCCATTTATATCATTAACATATAATTTTTTTGCCATTCTTTCTTTATTCATTCTTTCCATATGTCCAAATCATCTTATGATCTTTTCATTAATTTGTTCATGACACCATCATTCGCACCGCATTCACTGCTTATATTTTCATTCGACACTCTATCATACACAGAGTATCCACACATTCTGTCTTTTATTAATTTATTAATTACGCTCACACAGCTTGTATACAACTTTTTAATCATTATTTTAACATCCATTCGTTCCACATGCCCAAACCGTCCAAGGGATACTTTTTTTAATTTTATTTATAATGCAGTCATCTGCCTTACATTTTTTCCTTATTTTGTCGTTCGGTATTCCATCATATAATGTTTTCCCGTATTTTCTTCTCAGTGATCTCGTTACACCATTTATCATTTATTAATTCATTACTTATTCTTGACATGTTTTCCTCGGTTATCTTCGGCTTCTTTTTCCACTCGCATAGCTTGTATAGACTTTTTTTTATCATTCTTGTCTCATGCCTTTGTTACACATACCCAAACCGTCCCAGGGATACTTTTTAAATTTTATTTATTATATAATGCAGTCATCTGCTTTACATTTTTTCCTTATTTTGTCGTTCGGTATTCTAATAATGTTTTCCCGCATTTTCTTCTCAGTGATCTCATTACTCCATTTATCATAATTTTTCCAACTCCAAGCTTCACTTCCATACATAAGGGTTGGCACTAGAACTCCATTACGTATTGCCATAATTGTTTCAGTGGATATATTTCTATTCACAGCGCCATTTATTTTATTACCAACACTAACCCTTCTTTTGATTTTTTTCTAAATTTTTCCATCTCTAGTAAACATTCTTCCCATATAAATAAATTCGGTAATTTCTCATCGTTCGTACTTATGTCACAATCAGTCATATATTCTTTCTCCTAAAATACTGTCACTATAGACTTAATTCATTACAATATATTTCATAAATAGTTAATTATATATGCATCTACATATTTAATTCGTGGATTTTGGCCTAAACACTATGATACTTCAACATTATTAACTGTTAACATTTAATACCTGATGATGCCAACCTCGGTTGGTGAAACAGCTGTGGTGAAGAAATAAATTAAAAAGTGTGAGATCATAATAGCGTTTAAATTTTAACAATTAAAATGTTTTTAAAACTGATTAAAATACCTGCATTGCAACTGAACTAGAGCCCGGACCCACGACCCCTATCAGGGTGCCTCTGGCGGGGGATGTCGCCACTGCCTGAGCTGTCACTCCATCCTGGGGGAAGAAAACATTACACTTAAACAATCTTTAATATCAGGCAAACAAATAAATTGACAATTCAAAAAGTATTTAACCCCCATCGTGCGGCTAGCTTCATTTGCAGTAAAAAAATAGTCACAAACTGCAACTTACTACATTTGCAGCTCGGACAGATAGTCTAAGGTCATTGTAATATTACGTTCAATTACATAGTAAGAAACTAAAATAAAAAAGTTAATAAGATAATCATACATTCAAATATGAGCGGCAAATGTAGTCTGCCGTAATTCAATATTTTTTTGAACTGCAAATGTAGCAAGACGCACTATATGGGTTAACCAACTAACCATCACGTCGGTTTTTATAGTGCTCTGTCTTGACATATCTCCCAAACATCTACATTCATACATCGTAACATGCACGTTCGTCGATTTTTCTGACTTCGAAAATGGTCATCTTTTATAAAAATAATTTACTCGTACTATATATAATTGATAATTTGTATTTTAACCACATAATTGTATTATAATTTATATTTGAAACGAACTGTTTTCGTTTATACCCGAGCTTCATCAGGGCAATGTAAAAACTTTGAAAATTTATAATAGTAAACACGATTGTTTAATGGTTTTACTTGGATTTAATTGATATAAATTATATAAATTGCGACAAATTTGTTTTGTCTTGCGAGGGCATTCTAAAACTGACTGACTAGACATTCTCAATTTGGAAATGTCCTCGCAAGGCGAAACAAATTTGTCACAATTTATATCATTTAAAACTAACTAACTAACTAACCATCACGCCGTCTCCCCGAAGGGGTAGGCAGAAAGAATGGACTGCCACACCTTTCTTTCCTGACATATTTCTCTCGCTTCCTCAACATTCATACATCGTGTCATGCACGCGTCGATTTCTCTGACTCCTCACATGGCCGACATTCAATATTTGATTTATTTGATCGTGCCACGTTTTCCTCGGTCTTCCTCTATTTCTGGTTCCATTTACATCATTAACATATAATTTTTTTACCATTCTTTCTTCATTCATTCTTTCCATATGTCCAAAACCATCTTAATGATCCTTTCATTATTTTGTTCATGACACCATCATTCGCACCGCATTCACTTCTTATATTTTCATTCGACACTCTATCATACACAGAATATTCACACATTCGTCTAAGAGATCTCATTTCTACTGCATTTATTCTACTTTCATCCTTCCTTTGCCAGTTCCATGCTTCGCTTCCATACATAAGGGTCGGTAGAAGAACACCATTGTGCACTGCCATTCTAGCTTTTTTGGATAGGTTTTTGTTTGCTATGACAACTTTAAGTGCACCATTCACTTTGTTGCCTGCCCCAACCCTTCTTTCAATATCCCTCTCCACTCTCCCATCTCTTGTAAACATACTACCTAAATACACAAACTCAACTACTTGCTCCAAGTTTTCACCATTCACGCTAATGTTGCAGACTGTCATGGTTTCTTCCTTTTCAAAAATCATTACCTTGGACTTATTAACATTCATCATCAGATCATTTCGCATGCATACCTCATATATACAATTCACCAGGACTTGTAGTTCATGCTCGTTGTCAGCAAGTAGGACAGCGTCATCCGCATACAAGAGACAGCTTACTGACACTCCGCTCATTTTGGCACCTACATCCAACCCTTTCAGCTCTCTCATACAATTGTCCATATACAGATTAAATAACCACGGGGACATTACGCAACCTTGTTTGACATTTATATAAAGATAATCCAAGTAAAACCACTAAACAATCGTGTTTAATATTATAAATTAACAATGGAGTTTTAGAAAATTAATACTTCAACCATCAACAGTAAAAATTGTTATTAATAGTTTTTATTTTGTCCTGTTGAAGAAACTTCCTAAACATTCATACATTTTTGCACGAACGTCGATTACTCCGATTCCTCATACGGCTAACATTAAAAAATATTTGATTGATTTGATCGTGCCAAGTTTTCGCCCTTTCTCCATTTTTGTTCCGTTTACATCGTTAACCTATATTTTCTTTGTCATTCTTAATTAATTAATTATTTCCATGCATCAAAACCATCATTATGGAACTCTCAATATTTTTTTCATGACGCTTTCATTCGCAATGATTTTACTTCTTATATTGTTGTTTAAGACTTTATCTTATCGCCTCTTTGCAAGAATAACGTGACATTTCGAAAATCAAATCCGCCGTATTCAACATTATTTTTAACAAAAACATGGTATTTTTAAAGTGAAAAACAGAGAATTTATGAGAGAAAGAGACAATACAACAGTGGTATATTGTGTTGTCACGTTATCTCTTTCAGACGGGTATCTTGTTTCAATTTTTTTTTTAATTCAATATTTCGAGATATCACGTTATTCTTGCAAAGAGGCGTTATTTATTGTTTCTTGAACAATGATGTTAAACTCAATATTAAATAATAAATACGAACGGAAATGTGTGTTCTCTGGAAGTCTGGTTATATATATTATATGAATGACATATTTTGTCTGTAGAAGGCATGAGTAAAGAAAATTACATTTGTGTCATTTGTCATTCACATACAATATAATAAAACTTCTATAAAACAGGCGTTTTCATTCCTATTATTCACTTTCTTTTATACAAATTTCCACACATTGATTAATTAACTCAAAAATAAAACATAAAACAAAACAGTGTTTTAATTAATAAAAGCAGCGTAATGATGAAACTCCACAGTACTATAATAATAACTTGTAACAAGACATATGTTTTAACATTATGGTAAGAAGAATTCACACAGATCGGTGCTTGTGTTGACTTAATCCGACTCTTTTTCTCAGTAACAACGGCAATAGGCATATATAAAATAAGAAATATAAACAAGAATAGTGTAAGTACACAAACGGAAGAGGTTTATTTTCCTTTAAAAAAGGGAAAATCAACATCATTATTGCATAACATATGTCAACAGTGCGGTATGGAGACACAATATTTGTCATGGGAAGAAAATCAACAAAACTCACCTTTATATATATAATACTTGTATATAACTGACTATAGTGGATAAAACTCTATTTATTTTCTATCATATAAGGTGAACTTAACAAAGTTTGCAGATTTCTATTTGATATTTTTTATGCCAAAGTAAAGTTTATGCCATAATTATATTATGTCAAAATGATTATTTATATTGATATTGGATTTTCGCGTCGTTTCAAAGCTCGTTGATAAAGTACTCGTATAAGTGCATAGATGTTATTGTACCGACCCTTATTTATAAAAGTGAAGCATGGAACTGGCAAAAGAAGGATGAAAGTAGAATAAATGCAGTAGAAATGAGATCTTTAAGACGAATGTGTGGCAAATCTGTATATGATAGAGTGACAAATGCAAGTATAAGAAGTGAATGTGGTGCGAATGAAAGTGTTATGAACAAAATCATGAAAGGGTCATTAAGATGGTTTGGACACATGGAAAGAATAAGTGAAGACAGAATGGTAAAGCAGGTATATGTAATCGGCGTGAACGGAGCTAGAAATAGAGGAAGGCAGAGGAAAACGTGGCACGATCAAATCATTCAAATATTGAATGTCGGTCACGTGAGGAGTCGGAGAAATCGACGTGCGTGCATGACAAGATGTATGAATGTAGAGGAAGTGAGAGAAGTATGTCAGGACAGAACAGTGTGGCGTTCCATTCTTTCTGCCTACCCCTCCGGGGAGATGGCGTGATGGTTAGTTAGTTAGTTATGTACGAGTATAAACGTACGACATAAATGTACGAGCCCGACTGGTAGCCTAGATGCCAATTTTTTTTTTTTTAAATTATATTTATCGACAAAACACTAAAAATTACAATAAAACACTGTTTATTGTTACTTGAATTATTTATTGTTACATATAAAATCGTTAATACGAATAAAAACGTATATTTTCTAGAAGTTTTATTATCTATATTCTATGGTAATGACATGTTTCGCTTTACTAAAGCACTATCAAATGTAAGATATTTTAAAATGATCTAGTAAGGCGAATCATGTCATTCTTATAAAATATAATAAAACTTCTAGAAAACATAATTTTTTTTTGGTATAATAATAAAATAATACGATGCTATTTTACCTACTTCCACTTTTGTCTTTTTTTCGATAGCGACCGGTTTCGCCAGGCTCGTTACTTTATATACGAGCACATACAGATCAGGGGTGATAAAAATGATTCTATACAAAAATAATCTTCAAATACTTATGTAAAATTTACTGAATTAAAATATTTGTATTACTAGATTATTTTCAATACAATGGATTTAAAATTTTATTATAGCTGACATATGTATATAAATTACGTTTGAAAAAGTGATAGTTTTGTTTTTATTATTTCTGAATTTAAATATAAAATGTAATAATTCTTGGCCTATAAGGTTGGCATCGCCTTATTCGGTTTTCCCAATCCATATAGCTGCTAAGGTCTGGAATCAAACAAAACCATTTTTCGGCAGTAATCGATTCCAAGAATATCTTTCATTTGTTTATATTGGGTATAACAAAGGGGAGTAAGCAAACAGTAATTGGTCATTAAAGACTACTCAAAACGCACCTTTTCAAATTATAATTTCCTGACAGGAAGGGCTGATCGACGACGTCAGGTGCAGCCCTCATACTATGCTTATTATTATTGTTAACATTATTATTTTTTTTTTTTATCTAGTCGATAAAACGGAGTACCTTCTACAGCGCCCTTGAGATGAGTAATTCATAAAAATGGCGCTCTATAAATTATTCAATTTATTATTATACTACTTGGTCTGCAATAGTGTCACGAGCCTTGTGAAACCGGTCGCTGTCGAAATAAAGACAAAAGTGGAAGTAGTTAAAAAACATCGCTTTATTTAATTATACTTTATAATGCTATAAATAACTGCGAGGTCGAAGATGTGGTCTGATGGGGACGTCAAAGACGGCGATACTGGCATCAACATGTAGAAAGAATGAGCTCAAATAGAATACCATACATAGCTCTCCATGGAACGCCAAACGGACAACGCCGACCAGGAAGACCCCCGAAACGGTAGAGAGAAAGTTAGAGTTCAGCGTCTCAAGAGGACCCGCCTGAAATAACAGACTCCTGAGTCTACCAAAAGTGAAAAAGAAGAAGAAGAATTATTTACAATGAACTTCCATCAAGAGATTTCAGTAAAATCATTTGATTTTCTTTTGTATTAATTACTGCAACATTAGTTAGTGTATTACCTTTGTAATGCCTGTATTAACAACTGAATTATTACGTTCGACATTAAGTCTATAAAATGTATCGACTTGAAGACAGAATAATTTATATCACAAGTTTTTAGGAAAGTTATCAATGTAATCCATCCATCAAGCTGAAAAATCCCGTTTGTAAGAGCTGAAGTTCAATTTCCAAAATCGATTTTCAGCTGTTATTGCGTTATTAATAAACGAGAAGAAAATTCGAAGCGCGTACATTATAAATAATGTAGTATATTTTCGGAATTCTATAAAGCTATTCTAAAACGTGTCGTTTATGAAAGCTTACGTAATAAATATATATTTATGTATTAATCAATTCATTCAATTAGGATCACATTAATCATTTTTCATTCGATACTTTGTAAACATGAACTTTACCTTATAATGATATAGACAGGATGATAAAAAATATATTACTTAATTGGAGTAATAAGTGTTTTCAATTAACGTAATATTACTGTCAAGTATTATAAAAATGTTGAATTAATTGTATTTTTTTTTTAAGCAAATTTCGTCTTTAAGTTCACTCAAATAAATCTAATGCTTAAATTCAAGACACCTTAACTTACAAATATTATTAATTAATTGCATTGCTTATTTTCTTAAATATCATAATGTTTGATAAATCAATTGTTTTTTACTCTTTTATCAAGATGCTAAAATATTTAATATATACGATGTTAAATATTAAAAAAAAACCTTTGATGGAATATCTTGAATTATAAATGATAAAGTTAATAAGCATTTTTTTTTAAGTTTCAACGTTTTATTGAAGAAGTTGGGCACAATTATATCTAAGTAGCATAAGAAATTAAAAATCTGAACAATTGATTAAATTATTTAAATATTTAAAAAAGCGTTAATATTGATTTAGTGCTTTTTCAACAATGGTGTAAAATTATTTACAAAGTGTACAATATTTATGTAAACGTAATATTTTTCGAAGTTTTATAATACGAGTATTTAATGAGAATGACATAATTTGCCTTGTTAAAAATTGACAAATGTCGCTCTCATTATAATAACATTATAAGATATTTTCATTAATATTATTCTTATATACATATTAATATTATTCTTATAGGTATAATGATCTGTTAAATAAAAAAAACACTGTTTTAATACAATATATAAAAAATAGTTTATTTTTTATAAAATCGTCGCGACAGCTGTTTCGGTAACCGATTTTACCATCGTCGGGTGTTACAATAAACTAACTTGTAACACCTGACGTTTGCAACATCGGTTATCGAAACAGCTGTCGCGACAATTTTATAAAAAATAAACTAATTTTTTTAATATTAAAACAGTGTTTTTTTAATTTAACAGTGAATATTGTTAAAATATCAAAGTGTTTCCGCCATAACCTGTTGATGGTTGCAACACCTTCTGCCTGGGGTGTGGACTACCAATTATCTCGTCACCCTTTCGGTGGTCGGCCACGTGGTTGGAATTATCTGAGCTTGTCTCGGTCTTTCTTTGGGATCCAATTTTCTGACATACGGAAGACATGCTTGTTCCAGTAGCTTCTTCTTTGACACCCCCATCTGACAATGTCTTCGGCCTCGCAAATTCTTAGAATTTCTGTATTTCTTATTCAGCTATGAAGGTTTATTAATATAGAATGATAAATTGTCAGATTTAACACAAAAGATCTAATATATTTTTAAGATTACCAACACTTACATTTTATTAAAAGCCTCATCTAGGTTTTGTCGTGTTAACTAATTCGCTCCAGGGAAAGTTGCTATCAAAGAAATGTTTAGACATGTAAAAGTGCTTGAAAAATATGTAAGGTTCTTACAATATTTATACCTTGAAGCCAAGTAGTTTAAAACTGTTAACAAGTAAGAATATACATACTAAATATTAAAACATTGTCTTGTACAAACAGTGAAGACGTTTCGTAAGAAAAAAGTAATATATAACCCCGCAATGCGCGATTAATTTTGATTTTTTTAAATAATATATATCTTTTGCTTTGTATTAATATGTACTGAAACATTAATAAATAATATTGTAATATTATTTCGTATATTTACCACTATAAAAATGTAAAGCAGATGAATGCATCATGGATAAAATTAAAAAATGATCCTTAAGATGGTTTGGACATGTGGAACGAATGGATGAGAGTAGAATGCTTAAAAAGTTGCACACAAGCAGCGTGAGTGGAAAAAGAAGCCGAGGATGACCGAGGAAAACATGGTATGACCAAATTAATAACTAACTAACTAACTAACCATCACGCAATTTCCCGGGAGAGGTAGGCAGAGAGGATGGATCGTCACAATGCTCTGTCCTGGCATACCTCTCGGGATTTCTTAACATTCATACATCGTACCATGCACGCACGTCGATTATTACGACTTCGAATGTGACCGCCTTTTAGTAATTGATTAATTTGGTCATGCAATGTTTTCCTCAGTCGTCCTCGGCTTCTTTTTCCACTCATGACCAAATTAATCAATTACTAAGAGGCGGTCACATCCGAAGTCGGAATAATCGACGTGCGTGCATGGTCGATGTACGATTGTAGAGGAAGCCCGAGAGGTATGCCAGGACAGAGCATTGTGGCTATCCATCCTCTCTGCCTACCCCTCCGGGGAAATGGCGTGATGGTTAGTTAGTTAGTTATAAAAAAAACAACGCGTGGTTTTTATACGAATTTGTGCGCATTTTTTTGTGTCTTCGACGGGTTTCGGCAGCTCTCTGCCGTCTTCTGGTGACAGCAGAAGATAACAGCAAGCTGCCGAAACCGGTCGAAAACTCAAACATTTAGGATTTTAACTAATTATGCATTTAAAAAAGGATTTTTTCCATTTTTTTATTTAAATTATTTATAATGAACTTTGATATAATAACTTATGATATAAATGACAACATATTATATGTGATTAAAGTAGGATGAATAAAATAAACAAAAAAAACTAATGTAATTAGGATGGCCTTGATCACCAATAACATATAATTTTGATGTCAAATTGAACCGAATGCCTGCCAAACTTCAATTAGAAATTGGTCGGTAAAACAGTTTTCTATTAAACCCACGTGGTTACGAAAATATATAAAATGGAGAAAGTTGAGACTCATTAACAACAATGAGTGAGTTATTGTTTATACCATTCGATACAAAAATATGATTCAGAATTGTATCATGGCGCATTGTAGGGTTAACATGCGACTTGTAAAATTAGCCTCGGGGAATATTCATGCGTGAAGATGCTCTAAGTACCAATGCTATGAAGTTCTACATGGAGCTGAAACTAGAACGGGCATCGCGTGTTCCAAATTGTAGGTACACCACACAACCCGGAGTATGGTTTATCTGGGAATATAAATATGACTTAAACATGTGGGCGAAAAAAACAAGCATTTGGAGTACTCCACGATGCGAACTCTTGATTTTCATGATTTTTTAGAGCCAGGGAAAATAAATTACTTAAGGTATCTTTTGATAATAATAATTGAGATTTTTTATGAATCAAAGCACACTTTTTAGTTTATTTTTCTAGACATTTTTCGAAGGTTATACACGTTCATCAGCGGAAGAACGATATATACTGAGTTACCTATATTTACTCGGTTTAAAGTAGGTATATCGTTCTTCTAGTGATGAAGGTGTAACAATTTCGAAACATGTCAATAAAATAAACTTAATAGTGGAAAAAACATTGTTTTAATTTTTAAATAAAAAAACAGTTTTGGAATTCCAGTGTTAACACCTTATCAACAAAATAAACGTTATTTTATTGATGGTTGAGTTACCGAATTTACGTATCTGGGAAGCCTGTTGAGAAGAGATGGAAAAATGGAGAAAGACATCGAAAGAAGGGGGAGTAAAATAAATGGCGCATTCAAAGTCATTACTGCAAATAGAAATATATCCACAGAAGCAAATATGGCAGTACACAATGGAGTTCTAGTGCCAACCCTCATGTATGGAAGTGAAGCTAGGAGCTGGCAAAATAAGGATGAAAGCAGGATGAATGCCGTAGAAATGAGATCACTAAGAAGAATGTACGGGAAAACGTTGTATGGTAGACTACCGAACGATGAAATAAGAAATAAATGTAAGGCAGATGACAGTTTGGACATATAGAAAGAATGGATGAGAGTAGAATGGTTAAAAAGTTGTACACAAGCAGCGTGAGTGGAAAAAGAAGCTGAGGACGACCGAGGAAAACATGGCATGACCAAATGAAGCAATTACTAAAAGGCGGTCACATTCGAAGTCTGAATAATCGACCTGCGTGCATGGTACGATATATCAATGTAGAGGAAACCCGAGAGGTATGCCAGGACAGAGCATTGTGGCGATTTATCGTCTTTGCCTATCCCTCCGGAGAAATGGCGTGATGGTTAGTTGGTTAGTTAGTTAGTTGAGGTATTAGTTTTGTAAAACTCCATTATTAATTTTTAATAGTAAACACAATTGTGTGTGGTTTTACTTGGATTTAATTTATATGAATTATATAAATTGTGACAAATTTGTTTCGCCTTGCGAGGGCATTCTCATATTCTTACGGTTATTTTATCATTTAGAGCGAATAAAAGAAGACTTTTTGGAAACGAGAAAAATATTAAGAATATAAGTAAACACACAATAAGGAATTTTACAAAGGAAACATTGATTGTCGTCTATGTCTTTTAATGTAGAATAGAACATAATCTTATTTGAATTCAGAACTTTTTAACGAACTTTAAAAAATAAACAAATATACATTTATTACTTAACTTTCTGACATATTCAGCGGGCAAAAACAATTCTTACAGATGACATTTAGCGTATTTGAACAAGACACGCATCACAGCATGGCATGTCTGTTGTTAAGATATTCATTGTCTACCAAACAACGGAGGAGATCATAATTTATTCAGCATCCGGACCAGACTTTTGTTTCGTCCATCACAAGTAAGGAACTTAAACTTTGGAAATTTTAACAGATCCATCCTCTGACTGTAAACTTATTGTCACACAGACAATTGAATAAAGTTATATATTCTATGGAATTATATTTATGCGACATAAACCTTATAAATAAATTACATTCAATTTTAAATTCTTAATTTCCTTGCTTAATAAGATGAGAACTATTTTCTGCGATGATAATATTAATTTAAAATTACGGCAAATAATGGTCAGATGCTATGTTTGGTCACTGCTGTTATACGGGGTGGAGTCATGGACCCTTAAAGTCAATATTATGAACCGATTAGAGGCCTTTGATGTGGATACACCGAAAGAGGTTACGCGTCTCCTGGACTGACATGGCCAGCAACACAAACGTTCTTATAGAGCCAGAGTTGACAGAGAGTTGCTGACCAACATCAAAGTCCGTAAGATGTCCTACTTGGGCCATGTTCTGAGAGGCGAAAAGTAAGCACTGTTACATCTGATCTTGTAGGGTAAGATTGAGGGTCGACGAGGTGTTGGCAGAAGGCAGGTTTCCTGGCTGAGGAACATCCGAGAGTGGACGGGCTGAGGACCGTGGGGGAGCTGTTCTGAGCTGCCCGGGAGAGGGAGGCCTACTCAAGGGTGATAGTCAACATTGGGGAGACCTGACAGGACACGGAAAGAATAAGAAGATTTTTTTGCAAATTTGATATGTTAGCATTTGCATTTGAGACTTATAGAAAGATTACGGTAGTAAATGTGATAAAATATTATAAATATATTGTTTCTTGAACAATGATGTAAAATTGCATACAATTTACATTCCAAATAAGCCTGATTAAAAAACGAAGACTGTTTAATTTAAAAAGTGTCGCTTCCCTGATGTTTTAGTTGAGGAGAATGCAAGCAATTTGAAATTAGATTCCATTTAGTGCTTCCAAAACAAAAGCATTAATTGACAGCGAATGCCCCCTATAATAATTTTCGAAATGCATCATAACTTACAAATGTTTTTAAGACAATCAAATGATTTTACTGAAATCTCTTGATGGAAGTTAATTTTAAATAATAATTAAATAAAACGACGTTTTTTAACTACTTCCACTTTGGTCTTTATTCCGAAGTAGTTAAAAAACATCGTTTTATTTAATTATTAATTACAAATGTTTATAAGCAAAGAAAAAAATTGCAATCATATTGTTGAAGATATGTATAATTAATACGAAAGAAAACATCTGATTTCTAGAAGTTTTTTTTTAAATATTTTATAAGAATGAATAATTTGCTCTGCTAAAGCATCATAATGCCTATATAATTAAACATAAAATTATGTATAATAATAAAAAAATTATATTGTTATATGAAATTTTATGGTAAAATTTCATTGTAAATAATGAAAATAATAACAAATTGTATTTTTTTAAATGTATAATTATTTAAATTCCACAGGGTTATATCTTCGACCGATTTCGGCAGCTCGCTGCCATCTTCTGGTGCCATCGGGTGGGAGACGACTTAGTGGAATTCAACTAAATATACTTTAAGAAAAAGTTGACATAAATATTTTTTTTTAATTTCACTAATGAAATTCTATAAAACAAGTGTTCAAGAAACAAAAATAAAATAGATAAAAGATGTTCAAGAAATGTATAATAGGTACATCTTTCATTTATTTTATTTTTGTTTCTTGTTTTCGTATTCGTTCAAGAAATATGCGAAATATTAGTTGCTGAATACATTTTTCTGCTTCTCAAAAGACTCATTAGCACATAATATCAAAGCGTTGCATATATGTATATGATACTTTGTTACCAAAGTAACGCGTTCACAAAGAATATTCTTGTCATGAGAAATCGCATGAAAATTCTAGAGAAGAAAAAACACAAACCCGGGATGAGGATCGATGATTATGCTAGAAAATAATGTTTCAGAGAATATTATATTATATATATATAATCAACAATATGATTGCCACCAGGACGACCACCAAAGAGATGGAGGGAAGGCTGGTCGTCTTCATCCTGCATAAACAGATCGCAAGATCTACAACCACAAGAAGAAGAAATAGAAAGAGATTTTTCGAATTTCAAAATAAAAGCACAAATTTTGGCCATTCAACGATTTGAAAGCTAAAGAACATACATAAAAAAAATTTAAATACTAGAATGAAATTTTGCATGTGATATAATTAATTAAATTTAAAGAAATAAGAAAGTATTAGTACATATTTAAGTTTATTACAAATATTAATCTTCGTTTGATTGATCATACAATTAAACTAAAATGTCGAGACCGATCGGATAAGGAAGAATAATAAGTGTAATAAAACAAAGTTGTATATTATGTATAAATATCACATTTATAAAATTTGACGTAATGAACGCCAAAAATGTCATATCAACAATTACTTTGCAGATGGTAATGATGAGGAACAATACGAAATAAATCGAAACACGTCTTATTTAAGAATGAATAAATCAACAGAATAGCAAATAAGATGTTGAAATTTCATATCTATGAGTAATGAAAAAAAAGCTGTAAAATATATTCATATGTACATAGTTCTATTTCAATTATTTTTTGTATTATTCTCACCAGTTTCAGTAGCTTACTGCCATCTTCTGGTTCTTCGGGAAAATAAACGTATAGTTGTTTGGTGTTTCTGGGGCACGCACAACCATCGGAATAATGGATTCCTCGATTTTTTCGAGAACGTTGTCTTTCAATACGGTAAGTAATGATATTTTGTATTAGCCATACATACACAATACGATTCACAGCTAAAACAATACAATATAACTGTCAGAAACAAGCACGATCAGGTTATGTGTAAACAACACCGCTTTTAGAATGCACTAACTCAAATGTTGCCATTTCGTTTATCGTGAGTACCGAATTTATTGTTACCAACTACCTACTACGTTTCCGACTCAAAAAATAGGTGTCCCGCTTTCTACGTTATATCTTTTTTAATAAACACGTTACCTTATAGTCCAGTTAATTAAGAAATTAATATAATGTGCAGTTTAACACCATTGTCCAAGAAACAGCACTAACACAATATTTTATCACATTTATAAAGTGTCAAATGCAAATATGAGAAGTGAATACAGTGCGAGTGTTAGCATTATGAACAAAATAAACAATGAATCATTAAGCTGGTTTGGATACACGGAAAGAATAAACGATAACAGAATGACAAAGAAAGTATATACACAATGTAAACGGACCAAGAAATATTAGAAGACCGAAGAAAACGTATCTATATTATAGAAAACGAAAGAAGTATATGTGTGAAGTATAAATTGCGATGGTTAGTAGGTAACTAACTAACAATCAGGTCGTCTTCCTGAAGGGGTAGGTAGAAACAATTGACTGCCACACTTTTCTTTCCTGACATATTTCTCTCGCTTCCTCCACATTCATACATCGTGTCATGCACGTGCGTCGATTTATCTGACACCTCACGTGGCCAACATTCAATATTTGATTTATTTGTTTTCCACGTTTTCCTCGGTCTTCCTCTATTTCTGGTTCCATTTACATCGCGAATACATACTTTTTTACCATTTTTTTTCATTAATTCATTGCGATGATTAATTAGTTAGTTAATTAGTTATTTGTCTTTTTCTTTTTTATGTACTTTGTATATACAACACTAACTTTAAAAAAAAATATACATATCAGACATGTTTCGGACAACCGGTCCTTCTTCAGTGATACATATTATAAAGAAACATATTTAAAATATTATAAAATTGTTTTGTAAACAATTTTATAATATTTTAAATATGTATCTTTATAAAATGTATCATTGAAGGAGGACTGGTTGTCCAAAACATTTATATTTTTTTTAAAGTTAGTGTTGTATACACAAAGTATATAACAAAAGAAAAATACAAATAAAACATCTACAACACAAAGTATGGCGAACATAGAAGAAAGTTAATTGGTTACTTACAAAAACATTTTTCAGAATTAATTCATTGTGTGTTGTGTTCTTTGTGACACGATGTATGAATGTTGAGGTGCGAGAGATGAAGTATGTCTGGAAAGAACAGTTTAACGGTTTACTATATCTGCCTACCCCTTCGGAGAGACAGCGCGATGCTAGTTATTTAGTTACTACCTTAAAACAGAATTTTATTTTAAAAATCAACCTTGTAAAAAATACCCAAGTTTTCTGTCAGTCTTATTTCCGAGTTGTAAAAATTCATTCCCTCTGCATTTCGTACGATGCTACATAAACTTAGAGAGTGCATTTATTACGCCATCCTCCAGCTCTAGACGGGAATCTGTCATGTAAAAGTGGCCGCTAACCCGCGAGAAGGGCCGACCTGGCGGCGTTCCCCCACCGGAAATACACTGTCACACAATTTTCTCTTATAGCAGAGAAAATTAAGGTTCTCGGGGATGCAGCCGGAACACCGGATATTAAATATCT
The DNA here is from genome assembly GCA_022606425.2 of Lepidostoma basale. Taxonomy (NCBI): domain Eukaryota; kingdom Metazoa; phylum Arthropoda; class Insecta; order Trichoptera; family Lepidostomatidae; genus Lepidostoma; species Lepidostoma basale. Next base: position 1,203,107 of record JAHDVF020000555.1, on the reverse strand, counting down.
CTTCTACCCTCAGATTAAATTGTTCTGAAATTGTTCACGTTATGTGACCTAACGTTACCTAAGCACTATAATAGAATGTTAAAAAATATATATCAATATTTTAAGTTTTTTTTTATAAAAACTTAAGGCGTTAACACTGTGGAATTCCATAATGACGATATTCTTATGAATTAAAACACAGTTTTTTTCGCTTTTGCGTTTATTTTTCTCGACATGTTTCGAAGGTTTTCACCTTCATCATCGGGAGAACGATATAAACTGTTAACAGTTATCAAGATTTCGGCACTGCATCCCGGTATGGGATTTAGCCTTCACCACAACAGTCTTCTACTGATAATTAATATTTTTAATTGAAATTTCTTGGTAGAAGTTAATTTTTAGTAATGAAAACAAACAAAAAAATTGATGAAAAAAATTATCTATTATTATACGAGTATATTTAGTGGGCTTTCACTTGTGTTTCACGTCGACCGGTTTTGGCAGCTTGCTGCCATCTTCTGGGAGATCTCATCTTTCTGGGAGACCAGAAGATGGCAGCAAGCTGCCGAAACCGGACGGCGTTAAACACCAGTGGAAGCACACTAAATATATAATAATAAAGACATTTTGTATAATTTTTTGTTTTGTTTTTATTAGTCTTCTACTGGTTCCTGTTCTTGACCATCCTTCTTTCACCAAGTATTTCCAGTTTATTTCAATTGTTGGTCCTTATGCTTTTGCCTAGGTTGTTGTTCATTGGTAAGTTCCTAGGCCATAGTGTTGGTGTTTGTAATCATGTTTTATTTTACCATGCAAGGTGATTAGCCTTGCGATGCATCCTCCTTCGTCGTGTCCCGACTAGATTACTGCAATGGAGTCTACGCCAACATCCCTAAACAGTAAATAAATAAACTCCAGTCTGCATTCAACGCAGCAGCAAGACTGATAAGCGGTGTGCTAAAGAGTTGTCACATAACACGACATCTTAAGGAGCTCCACTGACTGAAATGTCCAGATAGGATACAATACAAGCTCTGCTGGACGGTCTATAAGGCGTTGCATGGAATGGCACCAGCTTATATATCTCAACTCTGCATCAACGAGAACCTGAATGCTAGACAGTCTACATTGCGATCAGCTAAGTCTTCTGCGATCAGTAGATTGACTGTGCCAAAACGCTGTCCAAACGCAAACTTTGGCGATCGAGCCTTCGCGGTAGCCGGCCCTTCAGCCTGGAGCAATCTTCCAGCAGACCTTAAGTGCATAGATAATCAGTCAGAGTTTAGATCGAGACTCAAAACGCACCTTTTCAAATTATCATTTCCTGATAGGAAGGGCTGAACGACTACGTCAGGTGCAGCCCTCATACTAAATATGTTGATTATTATTTTTTTATTTATCTAGTTCATAAAACGGAGCATTTTCTACAGCGTCCTTGAGATGAGTAATTTATAAAAATGCCGTTCTATAAATTATTCATCATCATCATCATCAGCCGTCTGTCATGCACTGCTGAATGTAGGCCTCTCCCAAAGCACGCCACCGCCCCCTATCCATTGCCGCTCCCATTCACCCAGGTCCAGTTATCCCCTTCAGATCGTCGGTCCAGCGGGCAGGGGGACGTCCAACTCTGCGGAATCCTGTACGCGGTCTCCACTCCAAAACACATCTCCCTCATTGGCCGTCGGTTCTCCGACAGATATGGCCAGCCCATGGCCACTTCAGCCCGCCCATCCTCAGAGCCACTTCAGTCACCTTGTCAGCATTATCAACACTTTTAAGAGGACTAACAAACATATTCCCACATTAGATATATGATGTTTAATAAAAAATAACAATATTATACATTTGAATTAATATTGATTTTCGGATATACTTCGATTTTATTTCCTTCAAATTAGTTCCCGTCGGATATCATGCACTTATGCTACCGTTTTTTTTTTCAATACATCTCAACCTTTTTCAGATTTTCTGCTTTCCCTATAATTATTGTATTATCTCATCTACGGTACCATAACGTTGTTCTTTCTATCTTCATTTGATCTTCGGAAGATGCCTATGGATATTTTGTACGTTCTAAAATTAAATTTATTCTCCCCTTGTAATCAAAGACAAAGTATTTGCTCATTTTTCACTTAGAAGGTGGTGTATTTATGTATTACATTCTAAGAAAAATGTACATATGCATACAAGTACATTTAAAAATAAATTCGTTTCTAAATCTGTCCCTCGAGGTTATTAAAAGCATGGCTCTTTCCATGGCCATCTCGCCCTGGATAAATTATCCAATTTATTATTATTATTATCCTTCTTTATCCGTTCTTGTGTCCTGCAGCAGCTTAGAAAACAATTTATTTATCGCAGGGGGAGTGTAGAGTATAAAATAATATATACGAGTATGTTAGTATAATACAAAAGTAGTATAAACACAAAAGTCCGGATCGTCTATGTCAACATGTGCAACATCGAAAAAACATAATGTGTTATTAGATTATGTGCTAAATTAAAAAAACAGTGGATACGTGGAATATAAATTAAATAGACAATATTTGCACCATCTAAAAAAAACATTTTGTGCTAAATTATTTTTATTTTGTTATTTTATTTTATATCATTGTATCTTATATTATTTGTTTTAGATTTATTTTGTGGGTGTTGGACGATCGAAGTGTGCGCGGGAGATGCCCATTGGTGGCGATGAGGTTCGCAACCCATCACACCGCGTCTCCCACGGGGCGAAAAGAGAAGGATGGAGTGCCGCATCAGTAAAAGTGTGACAGTCCATTCTTTCTGCCTACCCTTTCGGGGAGACGGCGTGATGGTTAGTTAGTTAGTATAATAGCCAATTAAATGGATCACGAATGTAAACATTTGTTACAAAAGGAGAGTTGTAAGCCAGTTCTGCGAATGCATTACATTCTGCGGTTCAGTTAATTAATTAAGTATTTGCATTTGACAGCTTGATGGACAGTGCAGATAGCCTACAATATAAGCGTAACAATTTAACTCTGTTCAATTTATAGCGCATAAATAATAGAGGTAATTAACGGGTTTATGAAATGAAATGTTTGCAATTCCTTCTAAAATTTAATACTATTAAACAGCATTATTTAAGAATGCCTTGTGGAAGAAGGTTCTGGAATGATGGCCGAACCTTTGAAAATTTTGGATGTTGGGTTAAACGGCTAGCTCTATTTAAACGCATGAAAATTTAATCCGAACAGCTTAGGTTACACGATGTTTTAATACCATTAGGGTTCAGAGTAGCGAGTGCTGCCATGTTTTACGCGTTTTAAATAAATTATTTCAGATGAGCATTTTCAACAATTTTAAGGACTAACAAACCTATTCGCACTTTAGATATACGATGTTCAATAAAAATAACAATATTATAAATTTGAATTAATATTGATGATGAATGTGTCTAAATCTAAAGTGATGGTTTTCGAGAAAAAATAATGTATGACGATTTGTGAGATAAGTGCGATGGGTGAGAAATTGTAGCAAGTTACCGAATTTACCTATTTACGGAAGCATGTTTACAAGAGACGGAAAAATGGAGAAAGACATCGAAAGAAGGGTTGGTGCTGGAAATAAAATAAATGGCGCAACAAAGCCATTACTGCAAATAGAAATATATCCACAGAAACAAATATGGCAGTACACAATGGAGTTCTCATGTATGAAAGTGAGGCTTGGAGCTGGCAAAAGAAGGATGAAAGCAGGATAAACGCCGTAGAAATGAGATCACTAAGAATAATGTGCGGGAAAACGTTGTATGATAGAATACCGAACGATGAAATAAGAAAGAAATGTAAGGCAGATGACTGCATCATGAATAAAATTAAAAAAGGATCCGTTAATTATTCTGCTCTATTTACTTGTGTAAATAATCAGCAACGAACTGAAATTTCGTCACATTTGGTAATGCCTTAGAAGGGCGAAACATGTCATTCTCATAAAATATAATAAAACTTCTAGAAAACTGACGTTTTCTTTCGTATTAATCTTACAAATTAAGATTAATCAGACTTTTATTTCTTCTATATTCACCATTATTTCATGATGCGAATTCATATTGAATAATATTTTTTCTTTAATACACAATTTTTTTAAATACAAATAAAATTAAAAATTACACACTAACCCAAACATGTTTCGAGACACAGAAGCCTTTCATCAGTGTAGCTAAACTATTATACAAAATAAATGTTTAAACAAATTTTATCACGAATGTGGTAAGTTTGACAGATAGAACTCGGCCGTGCTGGAGGGTGTTCGGTTTTTTGTCCCTGATAGATATCTCCGACAGCGACAGCATAGATTGTTTTACCTTCCGGCCGCCAGAACTAACCTGCCTCTGGTGACACCGGTGGGAAGAGAAATTAATCTGCTGAACGCGGTCTCCTCGGAGATCGACGTCTTTCATATTAGTGAGAGTACGTTCAGAAGGCAAATACTCTTAATTCTGGAGAGTATCCAGTCTTCCTAATGTTGAACCATCTCTCATGCGTTTCTGGTATTAATACTATACACAATATATTATTTTACCTGTTCTCAATAGATGCCTTAAAAATAATTTTGTAATGTCTGTTAATGAAATAAACTGATTTGATTCGATGTTTAGACAGGGTTTTTATTTGATTAAATATGTGTATTTAAAAAAATGCACGTTTATGTATTGGCAAATCTGGGAAGTTTTTTTTTGTATAATGATGTTTAAATGAATTTAAAACTGACACAAAAATACTTAGTTCACGGTAAAACTTCACACTTTCATATGAAGTTGCATGGTAGAGTCCATAATCAATAAAAAGCCAAAACTTCTTCAGCTAGTCTTAATAATAAATAAATAACGAGCTTAGTAGCTACCTTTCCTTTGCACTTATTTAGTTTCCGGTTCCCGTACGGATCTTAACATAAAGAGATGACACAAGTTAACGTTGGCTTTCAACTTAAAGTTGATAAAGCTAGATAGTAAATTTAATAACATCCCTTGAAAGGGTAACCGTAGTTCTCGATGGAAAAAATCAAATACATTAGAGAACTTTTAGAAAGGTTCGATAATCTCTTCGATATAGGAGTATATACTACGAAATGTGACTAAAATCCTCAATAGTGTACGATTTATACTTTGGAAACTGCGTTGTGACTTTTTTCTGATAAATAAACAAATGTATCAATCTTTTAATATGATATTTATTGTTTCTTAGACAATGGTGTAAAACTCCATATTTTATAATTAATACGAAAGGAAACGTCTGTTTTCTAGAAGTTTTATCCAATTTTATTGGAATTATATGCGCTTTCATATGGTTATATTTGATAATGCCTTAACAAGGCGAAATATGTTTTCCCCGATTTATATCCAAAGCATTGAAAGAGTCCAAAAAATGTTTATTAAACACATTAATTTTAAAATGTGCAAGTTGTTCTCTGATAACAAATCTGTCCTAACTTTTCACTCCTTGGACTCTCTTGAAAATAGACGTACTCTTCATGATATGATGTTGCTTCATAAAATAATTCAACTACACAATACTACTACTTCTCAGCAAATCGCCACTCAATACCCACAGCGAGTTACAACCCGAAAGACAAGTTTTCCAACTTCCTGTTTATCGCACTAACTACGCTCAGAGCGCGGCATTGTATCGAATCTGTGACAACTACAATAAGCATTTTGGAGACATTGATGTTTTCCATTGGAATGAGCGAAATAAAAAAAAAATGATCGGAGCAACATTTCGTTGTGGATGTGACCACGATGTTACATAATATTAAAATATATTACTTAAAAAAAAAATCCAATACTATTAGTATTTTAACTCTTAAATATTATGCCTAGCTTCATTTTGTCTTAGTTTAACTTCAATCTCGTTTCACACCGTCATTTGTTAACTGTTAACTATTATTTTATATTTGTGGTAGCATGTAATTGGCCTTACTGTAATTATTCTAAATGTTTTATTATATTTGTATATGTTATTGATATCGCTGTATGTTATCCATAATAAATAAATAAATAAAATAATAAAACTTCTAGCAAACAGACGTTTACATTCATATTCATTTTAATATGTTATAAATAAGGCAAGTTTAGAATTATAATAATTGACGTCATTTTTCTTACAATTGAAGGAATATTTAATCTTCTAAGAATTCCAGAACCTACACGGATTTACCTGAAAAATGGTAACTCCCAGATACCATTAGTGGAGAGATAAGATATTTGAAATAATAAAATTTACCTGTTAACAACTAATCCTTTTGAATTACAAAATTTTGTTGTATTGTAATGAATATTAGTCACATCTTTATTAAAATTTTATTTAATATTGACATTATTTATGAACTATACGTTTTATTTTTAGTTTGTCGATGCAAAAGGTGGATAAATAGATATAATAATTTTTTTGCAACTATCTAATGTAAAATCATTTAAAATATAGATAATATAGAAGTATGTATACATTAGTAGTTAAAACAATAAAGTCACCACGCAATACGCGTTAAAAAACTAGATGCTCTATATTTTTAATTAATAGAAAGGTCAAAAAAATATTTCGGTGCCATTTTATATTCAAACATTGGAATAAACACAGATGTTACTCTATATAAAAATGGTGTCAGCTTAAATTGTTATAATCATAAAAATAAAATACACTAACTAACCAACTAACTATCACGTCGTCTCCCCGGAGGGGTAGGTAGAAAGGATGAACCGCCATACAGTTCTCTGCTGACATACTTCTTTTCCTCCACATTCATACATCGTAACATGCACGTTCGTCGATTTTCCGAGTGTGGTCGCCTTTCAGTATTTGATTAATTTGGTCATGTCATGCTTTCCTTGGTCTTCCAAGACTTCTCTTTCCACTCACACTGCTTGTATACAACATTTTAACCATTATTTTCTCGTACATTCGTTTCATATGTCCAAACCATCTGAGGGATCCTTTTTAATTTTACTTATGATACAATCATCTGCCTTAAATTTCTTCCTTATTTCGCCGTTCGTTATTCTATCGTATATCGTTTTCCCGCACATTCTTCTCAGTAATCTTATTTCTACATCGTTTATTCTACTTCCATCATTTTTTGTGCTAGCTCCAAGCTTCACTACCATACATAACGGTTGGCACTAGAACTCCATTATGTACTGCCGTCTTTGCTTTAGTTGAAATATTTATATTTGCATTGAGACACTAAAAAAGTATGCGATGAAAATAAAATTCCATTAAAATGTTTGTAATGACATTTCTTGGTAGAAGTCCATTGTAAATAATACAAATAAAATAAAATAATGTTACAATACCTAGGTTTTGGTGTTGTGGGTTCTAAATGTATTTATTTTTAAACAAAGACTATTCGCAGGTAATATAATAGCACAAAATAAATAAAATGTTATTGAGGGTGTGACTAATATATTATTCATAATGATACTATACACAGTAATAATTTTAGGATTTAGTTTTTAAAAGGTGAATTTAATTATTTCTTATATCTGATATATATTTTATTTATTTCAAATATAACTAACTAACCATCCCCGAAGGGGTAGGCAGAAAGAATGGACTGCCACACTTTTCTTTCCTGACATATTTCTCTCGCTTCCTCAACATTCATACATCGAATTATTTATGTTGTTGATTGAAATTTCTTGGTAGAAGTTCATTGTAAATAATGAAAATAAAAAAAAATATTAAGAATTTTTCTATGTTTATTTTTAGTGTAAAATCTACTTATTAATTTTCGTCTTCGACCGGTTTCGGCAGCTCGCTGCCATCTTCTGGTTAACCAGATTTTACACTAAAAATAAACGTAGAAAAATTCTTAATAATTTTTTTTTATTTTCATTATTCATACATCGTGTCATGCACGCGCGTCGATTTCTCTGACTCCTCACATGGCCTAAATTCAATATTTGATTTATTTGATCGTGCCACGTTTTCCTCGGTAAGCTAGAATTACGGTTAGCAGCAGTAATATTGAGATAGATATGAAATTTAAACAGAAAACACGAATATTCACTGTAATACAGATGAGATTTATGCGATTGGTGTGATCGGGTTGTAATGTTTTTGATTTTACCTAAAATGACGTTCTTTTTTACGTCATACACCGCTTACCAATCAGATGCATTTAAAAATTTAGATTTTTTTAAACCTAAAATTATGTATGAATAGGTACATGAATTTTGTGAATTAAAAAAACCCCATTAAAATCAGAAAAGAAAAGTTTGACACACTCTACTAACTAACTAACTAACCATCACGCCGTCTTCCCGAAGGGGTAGGCAGAAAGAATGGACTGACATATCCCACATTAGTGCAAAGACCTCATTGAAGTTGATAGCACTTCTACAATATTAAATAAAAACATGTTTTTTTTTCAATTCAATGTTTGAATGTACCTTAAAGATATCTTGTATTCGTTAATCACAAAAAATAAATAAAAAATGAGTCCTGTTTTTTTGTAAACTCACTGTCATTCACACTATTTCAAACATTCTCCCCAAAATGAACGGACTCTAATGCGGATTTTGTATAGCTTACCATATAGACTACTCCATATGAGAAAAGAAAGGAACAGATCCACTCTTATATTATTTTCACACCGTCCGCGTCCCTTAAAATCTCACTCACAAGAAATTCTCAAATTCATTTTTTCACGAAAAGAAAAACCATTCACGCCTCGCCGTGGGTCAGAGTTTTTGCAGAATTAGCTTTGGGTATTCATATGGGTCCGATATAGATCTTTACCATAAATTATTGAGATACCCACGTGGTATCGAAATAGCTCTGAAATTTAGACCTAAGCTTTTTCATGATTCTTGATATTATTACATTTTTCTTCCTTTGATGAAGCATTTACACTAACTTCTTCTTCTTGTGTCACATCAGGTTTCCTTGATTAAAGGAGTAGGCAGAGAGGTTAGATCAGAGGTACCCAAACATTTTTGTCCCGTAGACCCCCTGCTTTCGTAATATTGTTTTTTTTTTACAAATTTACCTACGAGTATAACTATAAAACGATTTTTCGAAGCTGACACAGAGCAAAATCTGGCCAACAGAAATATTAATCTGGAATTCTTTGTCGACTTTTTTTTTTTGCTCTTTCGTGAAAATCGGACTTCTCTTATTCTTCTTCAGCTTATCGCCGTCCACTCTTGGACGAAAGCCTCCTCCATGTCCCTCCATGTCAATCTCTCCTGCGCAGTCTGCGTCCATAGCACCCCAGCGTATCGTTCCAGGTCATCCCTTCACCTCATTTGAAAATCGCGCAGTCGCGGCTGGTCCGATTTTCACGACTGAACAACAAAAAAGATCGACAACGAATTCCGTCTTTTTTTTTCTAAAACGAAACCACCTTCAAAATTGCAATATTCAGCTTCGATTTAGTTGAACCATCTCGTAGTAGACCCCCATTTACATCTCATAGATCCTCATTTTTTTTCCACTTGTCGTAGACCCCTTGCAAGTCGAAATGGCCCCTAGGGGGTCGATATAGACCACTTTGGGAACCACTGGGTTTGACAGTTACAGTGCTCTATCCTAATAAACTGTAAGGATTCTTCTTTGTTCAACAACAAACCATCACGCCATTTCCCAGGTAGAAATAATGAACCGCCACACTACTCGATACAGACACACCTCTCTAGCTTCCTTCACATTCATACAGCGAGTTATACACGCACGTCGATTCTTCCGACTTCTAACATGACCGACCTTTAAAATCGGACATATGTTCATGCCAAGTTTTTCTCGGTCACGACTCCGTACTCCATATGTTCAAACCAATGCAGAGATCCTTTCATAATTTTGTTCATAATACTTTCTTCTGCTCTACATTCCTTCCTCACATCGTTTTACCATATATACGTCTGAGGTATCTTATCTCTAATGCATTTATTATACTCTCAACTTTCTTCTGCCAGTTCCGTGCTTCACTTCCATACATCAGGATTTCTACTAAAACTCCATTGCGAACTGCTATTTTTGATTTCATAGATACTTTTTTGTTTCCAATAACAGTTTTTAAATCTCCATTCACTTTGTCACCCGCACCAACCCCTTTTTCGACATCACAGTCCGTTCGGCCATCAACTCTGAACATGCTAGCTAAATACACAATCTCAGACACCTGCTTAAGATTCTCTTAATTCACTTTTATGTAACAAACTCTCATTTCCCCTTCCCTTTCAAAAACCGTCACCATTGACAATCCAACATTTATTCGTTCAGTTTATATCAGCCACACCGAAGGTCCCGGGTTCAATTCTCAGCGATGGTAGTGACATTATCACACTCTCTTTGGTCTGGTCTAGAATTCACGTGACAATAAAATGGCAATATATTAGTTACCTATCACTTCTTCTCCGGTCTCAGTCTAGAGATTGGTCTGCAGCAAGGCGACGCATCTCCTCCTCCACTCCGCTCGGTCCTCGGCAACTCTTTAACTCCGCATAAGAGGTGTAGCCCATATTTCGGCAAATCTGGTCTAGGTACTCCTGGCGAGCTCGTCCTCTGCCAATCGATCCCTCGACCATTCCCTCCAATACATTATGCAGGAAACATTTGTGTCGCAACACATGACCAATCCATTTCGCGCGCCTCTCCGTTATGGTGTTCAACATGTGCCTACTGTCTTCAACTCTACTGAGAACCTCCTCATTTGTAACGTGGTCCCTACCTATCACATGTTATGAGAATCAATAGATTGAATGTTTTTTACTGTGATGTATATACATGTGAAAAGCAACGGGAAACTATTTCATTAAAGGACCTTTGTACATAGTAAAAAAATAATATAAAATATAAAAATCTTACCTTCAGAACGCTGTCTCCCACGCAAGTGATCGGTAATTCCTTGGCAGGGGAGATGGAGTCTCGAATCAACTCCAGGGTCTGCTGCAGCGCCACGGGAGCATACCAGCACGAGTCTCTGATCTCCGCTCCGAGGGTGATATTTGGCAAAAGATTTGGATCATTGTTGATCCTGTCCAGAATGTTGAAGGTCACTTCTGTTCTTTGTATTCCATACACCTCCCTTATTTCCCCACACTCCAAGAAGTGTGGGGTACCAGACTTCTTCTGCCTCGGCTGATGGTGAATAGAAAACAGAGCCCCTATGATGAAATCTCCTCTGTATAATGCAGATGTTCTCTCGTGGCGTTCGGAGATCTGCTGGTTCGTCTCTCTGATATTCGAATATATGAAGAGGATAATAAGACAACATTTTAGTAGCGCACTTGTAGTTTGCCGATTGCCTCTTCTGACCATCTTCAAGAAGGCATATTTTATATTGTTCAGTAAACATATTTCGTAGACATTTTTAGATAATTGACGCACATTTTGTTGCAATTAGAACTTGCTTTATACACTTTTTAAAACCGTCCGTAACAAGATACTCGTATAATGTTTGATTTGCATGACTCTAGTAATCGAAATAATCATTATTAAAACTGGAAGGAAATTTATTATATTGAACAAAAATTGGCTTAATTCTCAAAAACATTCTTGCATACCTTTACATATTGTAAAGAATTTTTTAAAATTGTTTCTTGAACAATGATCTAAAACTCCATATTAAATAATTATTACGAATGAAAAGAATATTACATGTTCTAGAAGTTTTATTATGTTTTATGCGAATGACATGTTTCGCCCTTCTAAGGCATTATCAAATGTAATAATCAATATTATCAATGAAAGCGAAAACGGCCGTTCACAATGGAGTTCTGGTCCCAACCTTAATGTATGGAAGCGAAGCATGGAACTGGCAAAAGAAGGATGAGAGTAGAATAAATGCGGTAGAGATGAGGTCCCTAAGACGTATGTGTGGTAGAACGATATACGACAGAATCTCAAATGCTGATATAAGAAAGGAATGTATAATGAACAAAATTATGAAAGGATCGCTGCGTTGGTTCGGACATATGGAACGCATGGATGGAGAAAGAATGGTTAAGAAAGTATACGTTAATGATGTAAATGGGGTACGAAGTCGAGGCAGACCGAGGAAAACATGGCATGACCAAATTAATTAAATTTTAAAGGTTGGTCATGTTAGAAGTCGGAGGAATCGACGTGCGTGTATGACTCGTTGTATGAATGTGGAGGAAGCTAAAGAGGTTTGCCAGGATAGAGTAGTGTGGCGGTCCATTCTCTCTGCCTACCCCTGCGGGGAAACGGCGTGATGGTTGTTGTTGTTGTTGTTGTTGTTGTATAATCAATATTATTTGATAATGCCTTAGAAGGGCGAAACATGTCATTCCCATAAAATATTATAAATCTTCTATAAAACTGACGTTTTCATTCGTATTAATTATTGTAAAGACTTTATTAACTAACTATCACGCTATCAAAGAGGTATTCAGAATGAATGATCGACTCCTCGCGTGGCTAACATTAAATAATGGATTTATTTTATCGTGCCACGTTTTCCTCGGTCTTCCTCTATTTTTAGCTCCGTTTACATTGTTAACGTATTATTTTTTTACCATTCTTTCTTCATTCATTATTTCCACGTGTCCATCTTAATGATCCTTTCAATATTTTGTTTCATTCGCACAGCATTCAATTTCTATAATTTAATCCGACACTATCATAAACAGTTTTTTCACATATTCGTCTAATAGATCTCTTTTCCACTGCATTTTTTCTACTTATATACTTCTTTTGCCAGTTCCACGCTTCAGTTCCATGCAAAAGGCTCGATACAAAAACACCATTGTGTCTGCAATTTTATTAGCATTTTTGGATATTCTTTTGTTTGCGATGACAACTTTAAGTGCACCATTCTCTTTGTTGCCTGCCCCAACCCTTCTTTTATATCCCTCTCCATTCGGCCATCCTTTGTAAACATATTACCTAAATATACAAACACATCTAATTACGCCGTTTCCCCTAAAGGATAGCAGAATAAATGGAGCGCCACACTATGTACTCTATTCTATCACACCTCTTTGGCTTTCTCCACATTCATACAGTGAGTCATACACGGACGTTGATTCTTCCGACTTTTAACTTGACCGACCTTTAAATTTTTATTGATTTGGTCATGCCGTGTGTTTCTCGGTCTTCCCCGACTCCGTACTCCATTCCAATCGTTGACGAATACTTGCTTAACCATTTTTTCTTCATCCATGCATTCCATGGTACAAAACCTACTCAGTGATCTTTTCATAATTTTGTATATAATATTTTTTTCGGTTCTACATTCCTTCATGATATCAGCATTTGAAACTCTGTCGTACATTTATTTATTTTGTTATAAGCGGAATAAATTCCAATATACGTTTTTATTACAGACAGTTTACTTAAATCTATGAACATTTTATGAGCAACGGTAAATATTAAGCCTAAGACGAGTTAAGTCTGTGAACAGTCTTAATACTACAGGTAAGTATTGTAAAAGGTTTTTAATAAAAGAAGGACACTATTATAAATGAGAATACAGGTATGTTGAATAATAAACTATTTGAATTCGCTGTACACAGAAAGCACTGCTATTAGCTGAAGCTTGCTATACTACAGCCGTTTTAAACGGAGTCGTGGGGCCATAAATGTCAATAGAAATAGGGATGGGAAGCCCCAGGACTGTTATCGGTATACGGCTACCTGCTCTCGTGGTGTCGATGAGTCACTATAATGATTTTGTAATGATATGTACGTTATGATATGTACGATGAGTCACTAATGATTGGTTTTTACCGAATGCAGTGCTTTTTTGTTATAAATGTGTTTACTGCAATTAAATGAATTTATTCGTGTGTCACCACTCGTTACGCACTATGGATACTTTATTTTCCAACATTGATTTGAAGAAATTACATGGCGATATTAGCCCTCAAACTCGAACAGTGATTCACAACGTATTCTTGTTTGTCAATGAATTGAAAACTGATCCGAATAAAATAGCTTCTCTTAATTTCAACAAACCACGTGAAATGGCCGCGTTTATTTGTGGTGTGAGTAGAGTGACAGTGGACCGAATAAAGACTGAATTATTGCAATCAAGCAGCCCCTGTACACCAAGAGCAAATTTTAAGAAACAAGAAACTGTCACCAATATTGACGATTTTGATAAAAGTGTATTGAAGTGGACTGTAGGTTCATTTTATGATAGTGGAGAGTATCCGTCCGTGGCGAAAATATTAGAAAAATACCGAGAGCAATTACCTGATTTTAAATGCGGAAAAACTTCGATGAGAACACTCATGAAGGAGATTGGGTTCAAGTATAAGGAAAATGCCGAAGGACGTAAATATTTAATGGAAAGAACAGATATTGTTTGTGCCAGAATGGACTTTTTAAGGAAATTGGATTTACTTAGAAGAACTAACGATCAGCGGTCGCGTTTCTATCTGGATGAAACATGGATTAATCAAAACCATTCAAGAAAGCGTATGTGGCTTGGAAGCAACGATGAAGGAGGTTTCAAGAATCAGCCTGTAGGAAAAGGTCAAAGATTGATAGTTTGACATGCTGGTTCCGCAAGGACTGGCTTTGTTCCAGAAGCGAAGCTAATATTTAAAGCGGTAAAATCGAAGGATGCTGATTATCACACAGAAATGGATGGCGATACATATATGGCATGGTTTTCCGCATTCCTAAATATACTTGAAGAGCCCTCAGTTATAATCGTCGATCACTGATGAAGAAGACTCCGATGAGGATTGATACATTTTTTTGTAATATAAACGGCTCTTTTAAGGGCCACAATATGATCTACTTTGTTTTTTATACTTAACTTTCTTTCTGGGTTTATAGACATACGGTATACAAATTTTAAAATTAAACAATTTTTCTTTTTTTACTGGTATTTAATTTAGTATCTGGTAGTCACTAATTTCATACTAATTTAAACGCACATAAAACCCATAAATAAAGTTTAATATCAAAACTTTGTTAACTCGTTAAAGTTTATGAACAAGATACGATAATAAACGTTACTCATCGATATATTTATTTTATTGTTACGCCCATCCCTAAACCGCTCCATAAGGCCCGTAAGTGCAAGCGAGATAGACATAGGGAAATGATTTATGGCCCCAAGACTCACTTCTGAGCGGCTCTAGTATAGCACTGAAAGCGCTGTACACAGAAGTTCTTCGGTGTGACTCTAGTCACATATATGTCAGGTGAAAAATGTTTATATATATATATATATATATATATATATCTTTATATTATCTTTTTACGATTAGAATACTGAATGATCACGGCAATTACATCGCTGTACACAGAAAGCACTGCTAGTGTCAGAGTAAATGGGGATCTTACAGCCTGGTTTGATATCAATAAAGGTGTCAAACAGGGGTGTGTAATGTCTCCATGGTTGTTGAATCTATATATGGACAAGTGTATGAAAGAGCTGAAAGGGTTGGAAGCAGGTGCAAAAATGGAAGATGTTTCAGTAAGCTGTTTGTTGTATGCGGACGACGCTGTGCTACTTGCAGACAACGAGCACGAACTGCAAGCCCTGGTGTCTAGGATGTATGAGGTATGCAAGCGATACGATTTGTTGATGAATGTGAATAAGTCTAAGGTAATGATTTTCGAAAAAGAAGGAAGCATGACAGTCTGCAACATTCGTGTAAACGGTGAAAATCTGGAACAAGTGGATGAATTTGTTTATTTAGGAAGTATGTTTACAAAGGATGGGAGGGTGGAGAAGGATATTGAAAGTAGGGTTGGGGCAGGCAACAGAATAAATGGTGCACTTAAAGTTGTCATCGCAAACAAAAGCCTATCCAAAAAGCTAAGATGGCAGTGCACAATGGTGTTCTTGTGCCGACCCTTATGTATGGAAGTGAAGCATGGAACTGGCAAAAGAAGGATGAAAGTAGAATAAATGCAGTAGAAATGAGATCTCTAAGACGAATGTGTGGCAAATCTGTTAATGATAGAGTGACAAATGCAAGTATAAGAAGTGAATGTGGTGCGAATGAAAGTGTTATGAACAAAATAAGGAAAGGGTCATTAAGATGGTTTGGACACATGGAAAGAATGAGTGAAGACAGAATGGTAAAGAAGGTATATGTAAACGGCGTGAACGGAGCTAGAAATAGAGGAAGGCCGAGGAAACGTGGCACGATCAAATCAATCAAATATTGAATGTCGGTCACGTGAGGAGTCGGAAAAATCGACGTGCGTGCATGACAAGATGTATGAATGTAGAGGAAGCGAGAGGCGTATGTCAGGACAGAACAGTGTGGCGTTCCATTCTTTCTGCCTACCCCTCCGGGGAGACGGCGTGATGGTAAGTTAGTTAGTTAGTTTTTTGAATCAATTTTACACAAATTGATATTTCCCAAAGTCGACCCCTATATTATAACAGAACAACATGGATTCAGGAAGGGGCGCTCGACTGAAACTAATCTCATGGTATTCACAGATTACATTGCAAGGGCCTTGGATGATGGTCACCAAGTTGACTGTTCAAATAATGATTTCTCAAAGGCCTTTGACACTGTGAACCACGACATTCTGATAGCAAAGCTATCTCAAATTGGATTCTCTTCTCAGTTGATTATGTTTTTCATTAGTTACCTCGAGGGGAGAAAACAATACGTCTCATACGGAATTTTTCAATCGGAACCTTTTCTTATAAATTCAGGGGTGCCACAAGGTTCAAACTTAGGGCCACTCCTCTTCACCATCTTCATAAATGATATTGCGAAGGTGATAAACTTCTCGCGATTTCTTTTATTTGCCGATGATCTGAAATTATTCCTGGAAATTAAAAATCCTGGAGACTGTCTTCGCCTCCAGTCGGACATTAATAATATTGTCAACTGGAGTCACAGTAATCAAATGCAATTCAATGTCTCTAAATGCGTTATGCTATCTTTTACTAGAGCATTGAGAACTGTGTATTATAGATACACAATGAACAATCAGCAACTAGCACATGTATCTACGATGAGAGATCTCGGGATCATCTATGAAAGTAGGCTGACTTTTCGTGCACATGTTGAGAGGATTTGTAGCACTGCACTGAAGATGTTGTGCTTCATCGTCCGGACCGGCAGAGTTTTCAGGGATCCCAATGTGCTCAGAGTCCTATACAACGCATTGGTTCGGAGCAGACTCGAAAGTGGTTCTGTGATATGGAGTCCTCACGAGGCGAGATATTCCATTATGCTGGAGAGGGTTCAGAAAAAATTTCTGAGGTATCTCTACATGAGGGAGTATGGTAGCTATCCTTGGCTCTATCCCACGGCATTTCTTTTTGGAATGCTCGGAACCAATTCTCTACAGCTTCGAAGAGATGGACATCTAATTACCCATTTCTTTAGATTAATTAGGGGATACTTCGAGAACTCGGCCGTCCTGGAGGGTGTTCGGCTTTTTGTCCCCGATAGATATCTCCGACAGCGACAGCACAGATTGTTTTACCTACCGGCTGCCAGAACCAATCTGCCTCTGGTGACACCGGTGGGAAGAGCAATTAGTCTGCTGAACGCGGTCTCCTCGGAAATCGACGTCTTTCATGTTAGTGAAAGTACGTTCAGAAGGCAAAAACTCTTAATTCTGGAGAGTATCCTGTCTTCCTAATGTTGAACCATCTCTTATGCGTTTCTGGTAGTATACTATATATAATATATTATTTTACCTGTTCTCAATAGATGCCTTAAAAATAAATTTTGTAATGTCTGTTGATGAAATAAACTGATTTGATTTGATTTGATTTGATAAAGAAAGTACATAGTTCAAATTAAGAATACAGGTATAAGAGAAGTACAATTATAAAATTAAGACTACAGGTATATAGATTATTTAAGAACTACAAAAAGATAACTAACTAACTAACTAACCATCACGCCGTCTCCCCGAAAGGGTAGGCAGAAAGAATGGACTGTCACACATTTACTGATGCGGCCCGCGGAGACGCGGTGTGATGGGTTGCGAACCTCATCGCCACCAATTGGCAAACCACCAAAATCTACCAAAATAAATCTAAAACAAATAATATAAAATACAATGATATAAAATAAAATAACAAAATAATAATAATTTAACACGAAATGTTCTTTTTAGATGGTGCACATATTGTCTATTTAATTTATGTTCCACGAATCCACCGTTTTTTTTAATTTAGCACATAATGTAATAACACATAATGTTTATTTCGATGTTGCACATGTTGACATGGACGATCCGGACTTTTGTGTTTATTTAATTTATGTTACACGTATCCACCGTTTTTTAAATTAGCTGTAATTAGGCACTTAACCAGCAAGAACTTTAAAATAATATTGAAAAAATTATTCAAATTGTCATTGGAACAAATGAAAAATTTATTTTACACCTGTCAAAATTCTTTATAAAAACGATAAAACTAATATAATTTTAACAGCAAAAGAGTACAAACGTATTACGTGTCACACTTAACTATTATAAAGTGCGGCAACAGTTAAATTGACCAAAACAATTCAATTCATGTGAACATGGCTGACAATTAGCTATTGAACTTGAACTGGTTTAAAAATAAATAAAAATTAAGGGTTTGGTAGAGGTCGATACTTTTTAAGTGTAGAAATAAAGGAATTTAGATTTTTTCCAAAAAAATCTAAGTCATGACAAGTACATCGTTTTATCACACATACGTCTAAGGGATATCACCTCTACCGCATTTACTTTGCTCTCATCCTTTTTGTGCCAGTTCCATGCTTCGCTTCCATACACAATAAGTAACCTGACTTTATTCCTAAAAGTGTCACTGGATTGTATCCCTCTAACATGCAAGGCAGGTGATGTAATTGTATGTGGGTCACCTGTCATGTCAGTTAACACGAGCGTACGAGTTCTTTAATTATGAAATTTTGTAAGCATTTATGTAAACAGAGGAAAAAGTATTCGCTGAAACAACGAAAAATACGCAACTTTTAAACGGGGAAAGGAGCGAAAACATTTTTGGAAATTTTATAAAACATGTTAACTCTAAACTTTTCGTTAAAAAAATACACATTAATAAAATATGTTCATGAAAAAACCCTCACAATGTGGATGGACATTTAAATATATTATATTTGAAAAAAAAAATTGTTATTTAAAAAAAGTTAATTTAAAAATAAATAAAAGTACTCGGAATGAAACGAAAAACAATGAAGATAGTCGTAAAAAGCGTAAATTAAGCTAATTTTTATATTTTTAAAGTTACACTTTTTAATGTTACCTTTAATACTTGCATTTAATATCTTTCTTCTATTGTTTTAACGTCGGAGAAAATGTATGAATGTTGTTTTCTTTCCGGGAATACAAACGAAGTATTTCAAGAAAGAAAAGTGTGGAAGTTCATTTTTTCTGCCTACCATTTCGGAGAGACAGCGTCGTGGTAAGTTAGTTAGTTAGTTTTATATTTGAAGTATACGTTAACGATGTCGGGGAAGACCGTGGAAAACATGGCTTGATCAAGTTTATCAAATATGAATATGGAGAATGCTAGAGAGGTGTGTCAGATAGAGATCACATCACACCTAAGAGAATAATGACTGGACGTTCGGGGGATTAATTAAGGGTTGAAAGCCCTAGACTGAGGAAGAAGGACAAAATGAAGAAAGATGCAGCACAGCTTTTGCGAGTTACAAATTGGAAGACAGCGGGTGTGTACAGGAGGAATTGCAGACGTCAGTTGAGAAAGGCCAAGGCTCCTTTGGGCTGCAGCATCATCGAAGAAGAAGAAGAAGAAAAAATACGACGTTTGTAAAAAAAGATTTAAAAACAATTGTGTTATGAAAATAACCATATTTTTTAAGTTGTACTTCATTTGACGTGTTTTATAGAGGCTAAAATTTCGAGCTGCGCGCTCACCCTGTTACAGAAATATGACATGATAAAGTTAGAAATCAATGATAAATATCGGCCGGACATTTCACGCGTACCATCTCACGAATTGAGAAAACATCACATGATATGAGAACTGAATAAAGTTAATGATGAAAAAAATGTATATTTTTTGTAAAAAATCTTTTAAGATGTATATAATATTTAGCGAAATTATGAAAGGATCGCTGCGTTAGTTCGGACATATGGAGCGCATGGATGGAGAAAGAATGGTTAAGAAAGTATACGAGAATGATGTAAATGGAGTACGGAGTCGAGGCAGACCCAGGAAAACATGGCATGACCAAATTAATCAAATTTTAAAGGTTGATCTTGTTAGAAGTAGGAAGAATCAACGTGCGTGTATGACTCGCTGTATGAATGTGGAGGAATCTAGAGAGGTGTGCCAGGATAGAGTAGTGTGGCGGTCCATTCTCTCTGCCTACCCCTACGGGGAAACGGCGTGATAGTTTGTTGTTGTTGCTGTTGTTGTTGTTGTTGCATATATATTGAAAATCCACTGATATTTGTGTCTTCGACCGGTTTCGGCAGCTCGCTGCCAACTTCTACGCCAGAAGATGGCAGCGAGCTGCCGAAACCGGTCGAAGACACAAACATCAGTGGATTATAACTAATTATGAAGCTTAAAAATATTTTTACAAAAACTTTTCATTTTTTACGATGAACTTCTACCATGAAGTTTCAAATAACAATATTATTTTTTGAATCAGGTAAGTCGTAAAAAGTGTGAATTGAGGTTAATTTTATATAGGTTAATTAAAGGTTTTAAAAATATGTTTCTATTGTATCAACCATTCCATAGAGTATTGACAGTGATGATTACATTTTTGAATTTATTTTTGTTTTGTTACGCCACAGTATAACTTCTTACTTTCGTACATGAGTACGTACACTGTTTTTTTTTAATCGATACATTCGTACTTGGAGTCGATTCGTTAATATTTTCTTAAAGCTTGGGGTTCCAGAATAAACGTTCGGTAAAACTTTGGAATCGGCAATCGCAAAATCATCAAAAATAATTATTGACTCTTAACCCGGAGATTTCCAATATCAATCTTCATTACTGCGGTATATCCTGCCATCGGAAGGCCTGCTATCTATTTTTACACTGGGATACACGAAATCAGAATAACCGAAATTTACGTTTCCAAAATCAGTCATTTAAATTAATCTACAATAACAAACCTTCACGCCGTTCCTAGAAAGGGTAGACAGAGAGAATGGACTGCCACACTATTCTACCCTGATACTCCTCTCTAGATTCATCCACATTTATACAGCAAGTTATACACGTATGCCGATTCTTCCTACTTCTAACATGACATGTTTTCCTCGGTCTTCCTCAACTTCACAATCCATTCAAATATTTAACGTATATCTTAATTATCTTAACCATCATTCGTCCTTGTTGTTCAAAGAATATCAAATCTTTAGTATTCGACAACTGTACATAAAAATATCAGCTATTTTCTCCAAATTAAAAATTTCGGAACTTATAACAGGAATCATGATTTATTATTATTTATTAGTTCTTACTGCTAAAAAATAATTGTTAGGACTTATAACACATAGCCCAGGTTAATTTTTAAATTTGAATTATTGTATCGAATTTTAAATGCGTTTTTTATCAGCCTTTCTTTGTTTAGTTTTTAATTTTTATATCTGAAGATGGAGGTATCCCCCGAAACATGTGTTTTTTAAAATATTTTTTAATAAATAGTGGATTATATAACACCTGATGATGTCAACATTGATTGATGAAACAGTTGTCGTAAAATAAATACAATTGTGATATAAAACAAAGTTTTTGCATAAACAGTTATAAAATGTTAAAGTATCATAGTGTTTCGGCCAAAACAATGGACTATTTAAAGTTATTTTCTAACTAACTAACTAACCATCACGGCGTCTCCCCGAAAGGGTAGGCAGAAATAATGGACTGTCACACTTTTACTGATGCGGCACTCCATCTTTCTCTTTTCGCCCCGCGGGAGACGCGGTGTGATGGGTTGCGAACCTCATCGCCACCAATAGGCATCTCCCGCGCACACTTCGATCGTCCAACACCCACAAAATAAATCTAAAACAAATAATATAAAATACAATGATAAAAAAAAATAACAAAATAAAAATAATTTAACACAAAACGTTCTTTTTGGATGGTGCACATATTGTCTATTTAATTTATGTTCCATGAATCCACTGATATTCTATGTGAGTTATATGCATTCAAATCCATTTTTATTCGGCATTTCCTTTTTTAAAAATCTTTTCTAACTAACTAACTAACTAACCATCACGCCGTCTCCCCGAAAGTGTAGGCAGAAAGAATGGACTGTCACACTTTTACTGATGCGGCACTTCAAAATCTTTTCTCAATATATTTTTTGTAATCATGGCAGTTACAAACGAAATATCATTACAATTCTTAATTCAAGTTATTTTCAATTTCCTAAATAAGTAATACGAATGAAAACGTATGTTTTCTAGAAGATTTATTATAATCTTAATCGATGTATGATTAAGTGTATAGAATTCCATAATGATGTTATTAAAATAAACAAAAGTTGTTTAAAAATGAAAGAACTAAAAATTCTATAAGTGATATCCAATATTCACGACACGTGTTTCGTCTTATGAGGACATTTTCGAGTGTCGTGAATATTGCATATCACTTATAGAATTTTCAGTTCTTCCATTTTTAAACATCTTTTGTTTATTTTAATAACATCTTTATTATAATCCATAAGAATGACATGATTCGTCTTTTAAATGAAGAAATATACCTCTTTGGATTCAATTATTACGAATTCGTGACCTTACGATAAGAGCAACAAAGAGATAGCTATCATATTTCTATTCAATTGGTTCTATGTAACATACATTTCTTTTTTTCCACCCTTTACATCAATTTGGCTTGGGCTGTAATGATGAAAAACATTTTTAACTAACTAACTAACTAACCATCACGCCATTTCCCCGGAGGGGTAGGCAGAGAGGATGGATCGCCACAATGGCCTGTCCTGGCATACCTCTCGGGCTTCCTCTACATTCATACATCGTACCATGCACGCACGTCGATTATTCCGACTTCGAATGTGACCGCCTTTTAGTAATTGATTAATTTGGTCATGCTATGTTTTCCTCGGTCGTCCTCGGCTTCTTTTTCCACTCACGCTGCTTGTGTACAACTTTTTAACCATTCTACTCTCATCCATTCGTTCCATATGTCCAAACCATTTCAGGGATCCTTTTTTAATTTTATTCATGATACAGTCATCTGCCTTACATTTCTTTCTTATTTCATCGTTCGGTATTCTATCATACAACGTTTTCCCGCACATTCTTCTTAGTTGTCTCATTTCTACGGCGTTTATCCTACTGCAAGCTATCTGAAGATTTTTAATAAAATAATAATAATAAATAATCATTGATTTTACAGCTGTCAACCCTTATGACCCATCATCCTACTTGGCTGTTTACTTAAAAAGGGAAAGGGTTTTGTAAATATTTAATTATGTTATGCTTATGTAAATGCTCATTAGTCATATCCTTCATATTTGTTAATTATTTATGACTAATTCTACTCGTAGTTGCAAGCAATGTAAACAGTAATCCATTATCAATATATAAAATTAATGTTAAATATGATAATCTGACTACCAGCAACAATTTAAATTACTAAAAATTAACTAACCATCACGCCGTCTCTTCGAAGAGGTAGGCAGAAATAATGGACTGCCACACATTTCTTTCCTGACATACTTCTCTCGCCTCCTCAACATTCATACATCGTGTCATGCACGCGCACACTGACTCCTCACATGGCCGGCATTCAATATTTGATTTATTTGATCGTGCCACGTTTTCCTCGGTCTTCTTCTATTTCTGGTTCCATTTACATCGTTAACATATAATAATTTTACCATTCTTTCTTCATTCATTCTTTCCATATGTCCAAACCATTTGATTGATCCTTTCATTATTTTGTTCATAACACCATCATTCGCATCGCATTCACTTCTTATATTTTCATTCGACACTCATACACTGAGTATCCACACATTCGTCTAAGAGATTTCTACTGCATTTATTTTACGATCATCCTTCTTTTGCCAGTTCCATGCTTCGCTTCCATACATAAAGGTCGGTACAAGAACACTATTGTGCACTGTCATTCTAGCTTTTTTGGATAGGTTTGTGTTTGCGATGACAACTTTAAGTGCACCATTCACTTTGTTGCCTGCCCCAACCCTTCTTTCAGTATCCCTCTCCACTCGCTCATCTTTTGTAAACATACTACCTAAATACAGGAACTTATCTACTCGCTCCAAATTTTTACCATTTATCTTTCTGTATTATCATAAAATGGCGAGGTCTTATAGTTGAAGTTATTTAATATTTATTAAAAACGAGCTTAAATATATATTTTAAAATTTTCATAATGCATACATATTTCATAATAATTATCATATTATTTAATTTGTTATTCAGTTCGGAAACCATTTTCTTATCTCAAGCTTGTATTATTCATGAACATTGCAGTTGTGGGAGAAATTCCGCTTCCAACGATACAGATTGGTTATGAAATATTGAACAGATCGAATCTCAGTCATATGCTTTTCTATATTAAATGTCTGCCTCCTTATCGCCGTAAAGGGCACATTTCCCACTTCACAGACACAAGAAATATGTTCTTCCTAATACATGCGTGAACATAAATGATGAACGCATCAATTAACACAGTATTATATATTGAAACACAAACAAACCATTACGTCGTTTCCCCGCAGGAGTAGGCAGAGAAAATGACCCGCCACTCTATTCTATCCTGGCAAACCTCTCTAAATTCCTCCACATTCATACAACGCGTCATATACGCACGTCGATTCCTCCGACTTCTAACATGGCAAACCTTTAGAATTCGATTAATTTGGTCATGCCGCGTTTTCCTCGGTCTGCCTCGACTCCTTACTCCATTTACATCATTAACCTTTACTTTCTTAACCATTTTTTCTCCATCCATGTGCTCCATATGTCCGAAACATCGCAGCGATCCTTTCTTTTAATTTTGTTCATAATACCTTTTTCCCGTCTACATTCCTTTCTTATATCAGCATTTAAGATTCTGTCGTATATTGTTCTACCACACATACGTCTTAGGGACCTCATCTCTACCGCATTTATTCTGCTCATTAGTTAGTTTTACGAATTTCATAATTCATAATTTCTTTATAAAGCGACATAATATTATTTTTTTACTTATATTTTTACTTTTTATTTTAGTCCAAAATATCTTGAATTCTTTGGTATTTTCGTGTCTCATGGTGTGACCTTGAATATGGAGTCTGCAACGATCCCTGAAATATTTATTGTTTCTCTAACAATGATCTAATACTTCATATTAAATTATAAAAAAACTAACTAACTAACCATCGCGCGTTCTCTCCGAAAGGGTGGACAGAAAGAATGGAATGCCACACTTTAACCGATGCGGCACTCAATCCTTTTTTTCACCCCCGCGGGAGACGCGGTGTGATGGGTTGCGAACCTCATCGCCACCAAAAGGCATCTCCCGCACACAGTTAGTAGCTAAAACTTAAAAAAAATCTGTAATATATCATTAAATTATAACATTTGATAGTTCCTCAGACAGAGACAAATTTTGTCAATTCCATAAATTATAATAAACAAACAAACAAACAAACCACCATGCCATTTGCCCGCAAAGGTAGGCAGAGAGAATGGACCGCCACACTACTCTATCCTGGCAAACCTCTCTAGATTCCTCCACATTCATACAACGAGTCATACACGCACGTCGATTCCTCCGACTTCTAATATGACCAACCATTGAAATTTGATCTGTCTACTCCTTTAGAGAGACGGCGTGATGGTTACTTAGCTAACTAAAAACTAATTAACCATCACGCCTTTTCCCCGAAGGCAGGGGTAGACAGAGAGAATGAATCGCCACAAAGCTCTGTCCTGGCATACCTCTCTGGATTCCTCTACATTCATACATCGTACCATGCACGCACGTCGATTATTCCGACTTCAAATGTGGCCGCCCTTTAGTAATTGATTAATTTGGTCTTGCCATGTTTTTCTCGGTCGTCTTCGGCGTCTTTTTCCACTCACGCTGCTTGTGTACAACTTTTTAACCATTCTTCTCTCATCCATTCGTTCCACATGTCGAAACCGTCTCAGAAATCCTTTTTTAATTTTATCCATGATGCAGTCATCTGCCTTACATTTCTCTCTTATTTCATCGTTCGGTATTCTATCATACAACGTTTTCACGCACATTCTTCTTAGTGATCTCATTTTTACAACGTTTATCCTGCTTTCTTCCTTCTTTTGCCAGCTTTGGTTACTTAGCTAGTTAAATGAAAGATTTTTATGACATGCCAAATTATCAATGAAAGCGAAAACGGTCGTTCACAATGGCATTCTGGTCCCAACCCTAATGTATGGAAGCGAAGCATGGAACTGGCAAAAGAAGGATGAGAGCAGAATAAATGCGGTAGAGATGAGGTCCCTAGGACGTATGTGTGATAGAACGATATACGACAGAATCCAAAAAGCTGATATAAGAAAGGAATGTAGAGCGGAATAAGGTATTATGAACATAATTATGAAAGGATCGCTGCGATGGTTCGGACATACGGAACGCATGGATAGAGAAAGAATGGTTAAGAAAGTATACGTTAATGATGTAAATGGGGTACGAAGTCGAGGCAGACCGAGGAAAGCATGGCTTGACCAAATTAATCAAATTTTAAGGGTTGGTCATGTCAGAAGTCGCAGGAATCGACGTGTGTGTATGACTCGTTGTATGAATGTAAAGGAAGCTAGAGAGGTTAGCCAGGATAGAGTAGTGTGGCGGTCCATTCGATCTGCCTACCCCTGCGGGGAAACGCCGTGATGATTTGTTTGTATGTTTGTCAAATTATATAATATATTTCAGAAATTCTTTTCGGTAATATCCAGGGAAATAATAAATATTTCAAATTAATTTTTACAAGAATTCCCAAAAGCGATTTCTCTAAATCAGGCAAGGGCAACCTTTCTTAGATCTGGGGCCAAATTATCATTATGTCTCCCTGTCAAGGGCCAGACCAAATTATTAATCATAATAATTATTAATCATAAACAATAACCTATCTAAAAAAGCTAGAATGGCAGTGCACAATGGTGTTCTTCTACCGACCCTTATGTATGGAAGCGAAGAATGGAACTGGCAAAAGAAGGATGAAAGTAGAATAAATGCAGTAGAAATGAGATCTCTTAGACGAATGTGTAGATACTCTGTGTATGATAGAGTGTCGAATGAAAATATAAGAAGTGAATGCGGTGCGAATGATGGTGTCATGAACAAAATAATGAAAGAATCATTAAGATGGTTTGGACATATGGAAAGAATGAATGAAGAAAGAATGTGTTTGTTGTGTTTTTGGGTAACACCGTGTGGTCTGGGTAACTCCTTCTCGACCGACATTTCGGAGATCGTTGCAGTCTCCATCTTCAGGGTAATGAAGAATCCATTACTCTGAAGATGGAGACTGCAACGATCTCCGAAACGTCGGTCGAGAAGGAGTTACCCAGACCACACGGTGTTACCCAAAAACACAACAAACATATTGCTGCTAACCGTGAAAATCTACGCAATTACTTGAAGAAAGAATGGTAAAAAAATTATATGTTAATGATGTAAATGGAACCAGAAATAGAGGAAGACCGAGGAAAACGTGGCACGATCAAATAAATCAAATATTGAATGTCGGCCATGTGAAGAGTCAGAGAAATCGACACGATGTATGAATGTTGAGGAAGCGAGAGAAATATGTCAGGAAAGAAAGGTGTGGCAGTCCATTCTTTCTGCCTACCCCTTCGGGGAGACGGCGTGATGTTTAGTTAGTTAGTTAGGTTATATTAAAATAAATAAAACACGTTGTTACTTCTTACATATTTTTTTATTTACATAATGAACGACATAATATTATAAACTGATTACAAAATTTAGTGTGAAGATTGGCCTTGTACTTGAATTACGAGACTATCAATATTGGCGTTGGTATTGCTTAATGATAATCGCATAGAATTTTTGAGATTTTCATGTGTTATCCTCCAAAAAGACAAATGATTTTTTTGCAAATGTACGTAAATTTGTACATTTTTCTTCCACCAAATATAATTTATAAAAATCTGTCAAAGCAACGAGATGAATCCGGGGCGGACAAAATAGCTCTGCAGGCCGGATCCTGTCCGCGGGCCGGCGGTTGCCCATCTATGCTCTAAATCATCCACAATCAATGAATCCAGAATTTCCAATATTTACAATTTGAAATGCAAATAAAACAAATTATATTAAATTCTTTGAAACAGAGATGACTCATGCAAAGGTTCGACGAACTACCTTTTATTTCGGACCTGTTGTGATTTTTAAAGTCATTAGTAGCGAATTAACCCAACCCTTTCTTTATTGTTATTTTCAAGCGTTCCATTTTTGAATTACTATAAATAAAGAATTCATTTATTTTAAATTTAGTATCGTTTCAAGTTTTGAACGAAGAACATCTTTCCGCAGTTTTGTTGAGAAGTTAATATTTTAAGTCCGTAGAAAAGCTAGTGTTGTGAATTTAATATTTCGTTTAAGTCCGTTTAACTCAAAATGGAAAATGTAAGTTTATTTTTTTATTCATCTAATATTTAACACATATTTCTTTTATCCTACCAATTCTTTTAAATACCTCCATAATATCATCCCTCTCTTCTTTGCCATTACTTCGTCTATCATATTTACAACTTATATTCTCTACAAAGATTTCACCTCGATCAATAATTTAAAGGGAGGTCCATTGTACGTTCCCTTATTTCACCGTTTTTATCAGAATTTTTCTTAATCAATGCTATATAGTTAATCTGCGGATATATTCCTTACACAAAATTAAGATTCGCTCTCATTTATGTAATAATCATGTCGATTCCGCTATTGGCATATATTTTCGATAAATACTCTTTTACTTTATTTGACTTAATACTTAACTTTTCAAGAAAAAAAAAACTAGCTAACCATCACGCCGTCTCCCCGAAGGAGTACATCGTGTCATGCACGCGCGTCGATTTCTTTATGGCCGACATTCAATATTTGATTTATTTGATCGTGCCACGATTTATTTCGGTCCTCCTCTATTTCTGGTTCCATTTACATCGTTAACATATCATTTTTTACCATTCATTCATTCTTTCCATATGTCTAAACCATCTTTCATTTTGTTCATAACACCATCACCGCATTCACTTGTTATATTTTCATTCGACACTCTATCATACACACAGAGTATGCACTCATTCGCTTAAGAAATCTCATTTCTACTGTTTTTTTTCTACTTTCATCCTTCTTTTGCCAGCTCCATGCTTCGCTTCCATACATAAGGGTCAGTAGAAGAACACCATTGTGCACTGCCTTTCTAGCTTTTCAAGAACTAACAAATATTTTCTCTGTTTTTTAAGGATTTTTCTGTAGCGAGAGTAGCAAGGGAGCTCGCGGAGCTCCTGATTGACGAACAAGAAGAGCCGATCCGTGATGCAGGGGAGCAGCCTCAGCCAATAGTCCAAGCGAACGTGGAAAATCCGGAAGTCGCCAGATATGGTATATATCTTCACTTTATGTTCCGACTTTGCAATATTACTAAGTGCGAATTAGATTAAATTTTAACTAAATTAGCATACATCAATATAGAGAGGTTGTTAATTATTGTTTCGAGTATTTATATTAATTATAAAGTAAAATTTTATTACATTTTGTTATTAATTATATTTTCAGACCCCGATAAACCGTTGTATGGCTTTTATCCACAATCCACTGCCCTACCATCGAACTTGAGGGATGATTTGTTGGCACAAGTGAAAAGATCACACAGAGAACCGCAGCCGATCCATCATTACCATGAGCTACGACACTTGCGCAGATCGAGAATGCGATACGTCGCCACGGATGGAGTCAGCTTGACCGATGAAGATTTTGAAATACACGTTGAGTTTCTGGAGAACAGATTTATACGCCGGATTCTGGAGATATACCCTAGCGGCTTCGTAGAATTTCCGGCCGGCTATCACCCGCGCCGTCTGCATTACACGGAGCTTTATTACAATAACAGGCGGCCACGAGTTGTATTTGACATAAGATGCGACCCGCCAAAGAAAACACTGTACTACCTGCCGGATGAGAATGTGGAAGACGTTGATGAGTTCGAAGACGAGTACGACGAAAACACGGAAGACTTCGATTATGCAAACTGTCCCGATGATACATATGTATATTCAGAAGATTCAGGAGAATCTGATGAATCTAATGAATCCGCTGGACCGTCAAACGAACCACAAAACGACGCACCTCGTGCTGAGTCTCCATGCGATGGTGATAATCCACTGGAGCAAAACGAAAATCCGCCGGAGGACTCGCCGCAGGAGCCAGATGACGATCCGGAGGACGATTGCAGATCATTAGCAGAGGAGATTCTTCCGTATGTAGGAGCAGTTCACACTGGTTCAGATATCTCACCCTTTGTCCCGGTAAGTTACTTATATTTTAGTGGAGTTGCAGACAAATAATTTAAATCATCAATCAGTTTGTTCGCGATTTCAGAGATAGTATAACTTGATTTTTATTATATTTGGTATTAACATAATTATTTTCAACGTTCAAATCTTCAAAATTAACAAGTATATCAAGTCTATAATACTGGTTTTAGTTTCTTTGATTATAACATGCTTCTTCTTTTATGTTTTATACGGCACTATCACGTTTATGATCTACACGCATTGGTTTTACAGTGGTTTTATTTATATAAACATAACTGTAAGTGAAAAAATAGTTTTTCTTTGAGGGTATCCCCAAAGGTTTAAGAGTGCCCTCGCAAGGCGATACCAATTTGTCACTGATATAATATATTTTTATATATTACAAAAAAAAAAATCTCTAAGACACATTTATATTATGCGTTAAGCCTTGCTTAAATTATTCCTTATAAGTTGCTAATATTTTTGTATTTTACAGAACCGGAGGTACATGAACGAGGACCAATTCCTAGCGGACTATGAGGCCTACAAATCTCTGATCGTGAGATCCCAGCACAGCAGGAGCTTGTACCTCAGAAGGCTGTTCTACAGCTTCGTGCAACGAGGTCTCATAGAACTCCGGTTTGATGCAGCCGAACGTCAGACCATATATTTCACCGGCCTCTATGACCATTTCCGCGCTGGGGTGGCCGGGGCGTTCCGACCCCATCCTGAGGACGAAGCCGTCGACCGATGAGCAAATGCACCTGACCTGTCTTCGTTTCAGTTTCTTGACAAGTGACATTTATGTGAAGAGATATAAAAAACTGAACTTTTAATTATCCGTTCTTTGTGTTTTAAAAATAACGTGTTTTTTTACTTACCAGTGATTCATTTATTATAATTTTGATATTTTATATCCCTTTTGAATAAAAATAAAATAATTTTTTTAATTTTTTTGTTTTCTTGTGTATACTTGATTTAATTAATGCAAATTAACATTTTAATTATATTTTATGTGAACTACATGTTTCGCGTGTCTAAGGCATTTTAATTTGTAAGTCAGTTAACAATGAAGTTCTAGTGCCAACCCTCATATATGGAAGTGAAGCTTGGGGCTGGCAAAATAAGGATGAAAGCAGGATAAACGCCGTAGAAATGAGATCACTAAGAAGAATGTGCAGAAATGCATGTGTGGGAAAGCGTTGTACGATAGAATACCTAACGATGAAATAAGAAAGAAATGAAAGGCAGATGACTGCATCATGGTTAAAATTTAAAAGAGTATCCCGGAGATGGTTTGGACATATGGAACGAATGGATGAGAGTAGAATGATTAAAAAGTTGGTAACACAAGCAGCGTGAGTGGATAAAGAAGCCGAGGACGACCGAGGAAAACATGGCATGACCAGATTAATTAATCATTAAAGACAGCCACGTTCGAAGTCGGAATAATCGACGTGCGTGCATGGTACGTTGTATGAATGTAGAGGAATCCGAAAGGTATGCCAGGACAGAGAATTGTAACGATCCATTCTATCTGCCTACCCCTCCGGGGAAATGGCGTGATGTTTCAGTTCAGTTTTTAAAATTAACGTTTCGAAGATTTTACACATTCATCTGTTTTTCTGATGAACATAATAACAAATCATTACGCCGTTTCTCCAGGGGAAGGCAGTGACAACCAGACTACTCTATTCTGACACACCTCTAACTTCCTCAACATTCATATACCGAGTCATCCAAACATTGGATATTGCTACAAATATAACATCCGGCGCCCGTGGAATCGACACATAAGTCGGCCAAATCTCTCAACACAATGGCGGAATAATGTGGGGATATAAGACCTTGTATTTGACACGAAGAAGATTCATGGAATATCATTTTCTTGAAGATTTAGGAATACTGTATCTCGAGAAATGAATTAAATAATTAATAAAAACTCTGTTTTCTTGAAGTTTTATCATATTTCATGAAAATTATATATATTTTTATAATGCAAAGTTTGATAATATCGTAGGAAGGATGGTGAAGGATGCATTCCCATAAAATATATGTAAAATAATACTAAAACAATACTAACCATCACGCAATCTCCTAGGGGTAGTCAGAAATAATGGAAAGCCATACTGTTTATTTCTGACATACTTCTCTCGATCCTCTTCATTCATACATCGTGTCATGCACGCACGTCAATTTCTCCAACTCCTCACGTGGTCGACATCAAATATTACCACATTGTCATTGGTCTGAGGTAATTCAGGTGGCAATAGATTAGCTGCCTAAAGTAAACTATTACATCAACATAATAGCTAAAAAATCAAATTATATAGAGGAACTGGGTTCAAACGACCTAATGTATACAAAAAAATGCCAAAAATGTGTCCAAAACATCTTAAGAAAATACAACATTAAAATATAATACAATTTCTAGAAAACCAAAGTTTTCACTTTCTCCACACTCATGTAATAGTTTGTTAACTTGTTGAACGCTAAGGCATTAACACTGTGGAATTGCACATAGTTATATACTTAGGAAATTTAAAAACTTTGTTTAATCCACTATTTAATAAATAAAAATTATAAAAAAAACACGACATGTTTCGGAGGATACCTCCATCTTCAGGGGTAAAAATATAATTAAAACTAAACAAAGAAAAACTAATAAAAAACGTATTTAAAATTCGATACAATAATTCAATTTTAAAAATTAACCTGCGCTATTTGTTATAAGTAGGTACTAACAATTATTTTCAACAGTAAGAACTAATAAATAATTTTAATAATAGTTAAATAATAATAATACATGACGATAATATAAAAAAAAAAGTAATATAGAAAAAACATACATTTGAAAAGACGTAATTTATATAGAAATTAATAAATGATTAATTTGCAAAAATCCGAAATATGTCGTGTTTTTAAATATTTTTTTATTAAATAGTGTATTTATCAAAGTATATGATAGTTTGTTCCTTGTTGATTTAAATTTTCCTACTTATTTAAATGTCAATAGAAATTCGTTCCTTCTCTGAATGTGTTATTCTTAGTTTAACTTCAATCTCGTTTCACACTATCATTTGTAAATTGTTGACTATTATTTTTTGTGAATGTATACTTATACTTGTATACGAATACTGGATTTCACCCACCGTGGGTTATCAATTCATTATTTAATTGTATCTCAATAGAGACGAAGATGCAAATTGGAAACTGAATATGGTTGATCAAGGTGTTTACAGGACTTATGGCCTGTCATTGGTTGGGTTAAGCGCACGCTTTATGTAATTACAACATTCCCCATTCCACCTTTCTTGATATAAAAAAAAAATATTGTAAACAGAACTGCTTTTTGTGTTTGTGTTTTTCTCAGAACTGCTTTTTGTGTTGTGGCAGTTTTTCAGAGGATGTGCGATATGAAGTGTACATCTGTACATATCGTGGGAATTTAGCGTTTCACCACCGAGCGGTACCGTTTTGAAAATCTCGAAAATTCTATGCGATTATCATTAAGCAATACCAACGCCAATATTGATTGTCTCGTAATTCAAGTACAAGGCCAATCTTCACACTAAATTTTGTAATCAGTATATAATATTATGTCGTTCAATATATAAATAAAAAATATATATAAGAAGTAGCAACGTGTTTTATTTAATTTAATATTACGTTATTATGATTAATAATTTCGTTCGGCCCTTGACAGGGAGACAGAATGATAATTTGGCCCCAGACCTAGGAAAGGTTGCCCATGCCTGATTTAGAGTATGCGGCTTTGACCGCGAATCATTTGTTTTTTTTTACGATAAAATGCTAAAAACACTAATTACCAGTTATGACATACTATCTCACGAATTGCATAATTGATAAAACTCTATGGTGGTATCGAATCGATTGTATTTGGTTCATCAGAAATTATAACATATCAGGTGTCCAGATAAGTAATCGGTTTTTATGGACATCATTTTACAAGGATATTTGTTAAATGGAAGTTATGAATATATAAATACATGATATCGCTCTCCTACTTGCAGACAACGAGCATGAACTACAAGTCCTGGTGAATAGTGTGTATGAGGTATGCATGCGAAATGATCTGAAGATGAATGTTAATAAGTCCAAGGTAATGATTTTTGAAAAGGAAGAAACCATGACAGTCTGCAACATTAGCGTGAATGGTGAAAACTTGGATCAAGTAGATGTGTTCGTGTATTTGGGTAGTGTGTTTACAAAATATGGGCGAGTGGAGTAGGATATTGAAATAAGGGTTGGGGCAGGCAAAAAAGTGAATGCTACACTTAAAGTTTTCATCGCAAACAAAAACCTATCCAAAAAAGCTAAAATGGCAGTGCGCAATGGTGTTATTGTACCGACCCTTATGTATGGAAGCGAAGCATGGAACTGGCAAAAGAAGGATGAAAGTAGAATAAATGCAGTAGAAATGAGATCTCTTAGACGAATGTGTGGATACTCTGTGTATGATAGAGTGTCGAATGAAAATTTAAGAAGTGAATGCGGTGCCAATGATGGTGTTATGAACAAAATAATGAAAGAATCATTAAGATGGTTTGGACACATGGAAAGAATTAATGAAGAAAGAATGGTAAAAAAGTATATGTTAACGATGTAAATAGAACTAGAAATAAAAGAAGACATAGGAAAACGTGGCACGATCAAATAAATTAAATATTGAATGACGGCCAAGTGATTAGTCAATGAAATCGACGCGCGTGCATGACAAGATGTATGAATGTTGAGGAATCGAGAGAAATATGTCGGGAAAGAAAAGTTTGGCAGTCCATTCTTTCTGCCTACCCCTTCGGGGAGACGGCGTGGTGGTTATTAGTTAGTTGATATCGCAAATTTTAAATAGGAAAGAAATTTGTGATAAATTTAATTTTGAATTCTTTAACATATGTTTTATTTAATTACGTTGAACAAATTTAATTTTTATTTACTCAAACGAACAACTCAGTTTTATAGTCACTTTATAAATATAATAACATTTGCAATACAAAACATGATTACAAGAGTACATAAAACGCTTTAAAGATTATCAATCAATTTCAAATATAAATTTCTTAACTATAGTGCCTTCTTCGATGGGTAGGCAAAGAGGATGGACCACCTTTTTGTTCTGTTGAGACATACTTCCGAAGATACCCCAACATTCATACAGCGATCACCGGTCTACTTCGATAGCTACATATTTCTCAATCTCCCTCGATTTCACGTTTCATTTGCACTAATTTCATCTTATTTTAAAATTTAATACGCTAAAATAAATGTATGTTTATATTTTTAAATACTTTGTTTACAATACACACTTTATTCAAAAGATAAAAATTAAAAACCAAACATGTATCGGACACACAAGCCATTCATCAGTGATATTACGAGTACATAAAAATTTTAAAATGTGGTCACATTATTAGAAAAAATAAAATAATATTTTTTAAACTAACTCACTAACTAACCATCACATCGTCTCCCCGAATGGGTAGGCAGAAAGAATGGACTGCCACACATTAACCGATACGGCACTCCATCATTCTCTTTTGTCCCCCGCGGGAGACGCGGTCTCATGGGTTGCGAACCTCATCGCCACCAATAGGCATCTCCCGCGCACATTTCGATCGTCCAACGTTCACAAAATAAATCTAAAACAAATAATATAAAATATAATGATACAAATAAATTAACATTTTATAAAATAACATTATTTTTTGACTAACTAACTAACCATCACACCGTCTCACCGAAGGGGTAGGCAGAAAGAATGGACTGCCACACTTTTCTTTCCTGACATATTTATCTCGAATCCTCAACATTCATACATCGTGTCATGCACGCGCGTCGATTTCTCTGACTCCTTACATGGCCGACATTCAATATTTGATTTATTTGATCCTGCCACGTTTTCCTGTCGTGGCAGGATCAAATGATGGTGCGAATGATGGTGTTATGAACAAAATAATGAAAGGATCATTAAGATAGTTTGGACATATGGAAGGAATGAATGAATAAAGATTGATAAAAAATATGTATATGATAACAATGTAAATGGAACCAGAAATAGAGGATTGCAGAGGAAAACGTGGCTTCTTCTTCTTCTTCTTCTTCAGCCGTCTCTCCACTGCTGGATGTAGGCCTCTTCTAATTTCTTCCATTTTTCTCTTCTTTGGGCTTCTCTTATCCACCTGCTACCCGCGACAGGGACAATATCATCGGCCCAACGTTTCTGAGGCCGGCCTATTCCTCTTTTCATGTCCCATGGTCTCCATCCTAGGACTCTGAGTGCCCATCTGTCTGTTCCCTGTCTGGCAACATGACCTGCCCATTGCCACTTTAGCCTGGCAATACGATCCACCACGTCGACAACCTTTGTCAAATGATGGTGTTATGAACAAAATAATGAAAGGATCATTAAGATGGTTTGGACATATGGAAGGAATGAATGAATAGATAAAAAAAATATAAATGATAACAATGTAAATGGAACCAGAAATAGAGGATTGCAGAGGAAAACGTGGCACGATCGATTAAATCAAATATTGAATGTCGGCCATGTGAGGAGTCAGAGAAATCACGATGTATGAATGTGGAGGAATCGAAAGAAATATTTCAGGAAAGAAAAGTGTTGCAGTCCATTCTTTCTGCCTACCCCTTCGGAGAGACGGCGTGATGGTTAGTTAGTTTTTTTTTTAGAAAAAAATAAAAATTATTTGGAATATTTGAAATACGCATGCGATCCATAAAGGTATGCAAATAAAAAATCACCAAAATAAAATTGAAAACAAAAATTTAGTTTGTATGATAATACGTATGTAAATATTTGCCTGTGCCTACATTTCAATAGGCTGTAACAGAAAATAAGGTTTATTAAACTTCTTGGAAGTAATCCAGGTATTAAATTACAAACATTTTGTTTAATATTCAATAAGCATTTGCGAATTTACCCCAATTATACCTGGTTTTCAGAATCGTTGTGAATTACCAATGAGTTGGCCTGTTAAATATTTTTATATAATTGTCTTTTAAGTACAGTATATGCTAATTAGTGCCGTTAAAAGCTCATTTGTTATTAGTCGTGTCTTCATGACTCAACCAGGTTAAACCTAACTGCCCATTATGAAATGTTTTTTTTTGTACCCGTTTCCTGCGGTAAATACGCGTACTCCGAAAATTCCCAAATTAGAGGTAAATTCGTATTTACTATACTTCAGGGATGATTATTTATTTTATTTAAGAAGTACATATTCCACTGCCATCTATAAAAAAAACTCTTTAATTAAATTGAACCAGCATTTCGGAAGGAATAAGCCGATAAATGTTTTGAGATGTATTTCGGAAATATTTTACATTTATTATCTAAAAAAAATATCGTGTAGTATTAGAAGTACATACTTCATAATCATACTTAAGGGGTTATGGGCAGTCAGAGGTATGAAAAAAGCAAAAATCTTAAATAAAAAATAATTGTCAGTAATTTAATTTATCTCATAAAACCAACAATATCAAATTATTATATAATATTATGTTTTAACTTTATTTGACCCAAATTTGAAAAAAATAATTTATGTACGAAGTTATCGCCATATTTGTTGGACCCTGTTACATAATACGGTAACCATTAAAACTTCCTACAGGTTAATCTTAAATCATTCAAATAAAAAGGACTGGCAGAAGTATGATGAAACATAATTAATATGATGGATTTCATCTACGAATGTACGTTTGTATGATAGAATGACTATTTCCGTAATTAATAAAATAATAAAATATTTAATGTGATGTTTGGACACGTGGAAAGAATGAAAGGGAAAAGTATACGCTTATGTTGTGAATACGGTACGAAATCGTTGATTACCGATGAAAACGTGTCTCGACCAAATAAATCAAAATTTAAATGTCACCAGCCGTAAAAATTTACGAAGAACATATTATAAACAAAATGATGAAATAACTAAATAAAAAAAATAATAAAAAAGATTCTTAGTTTGAGAATGCCCTCACAAGGCGAAACAAATTTGTCACTGTTATTTATACATATATTTTTATATATATATAATAATAAAAAAAATCGATATGATACATAAAAACAAAATTGCGTTGTTAATACGCAATATAGTGCTTAGATTATTGGATAATATCTTGAGTACGTTCGTGTCTCGTGGTAAAATCGTTTTTTAGTTACTCTGAAGATGAGACTGCAACAATCTCCAAAATATCGGTTCAGAAAGACGAGCTACACGGATTTTCCCAAAATACCAAAATACGTATCTCTCTCTAAGTCTTGAAGGATCTCTGAAACATTGTCGGAATAGAATATGATGAATCACCAAATGTCAAAATAAAACTATTTTTATTTATGATAGCTAGGATTTAAATGTATTTTTTCCTCGTTGAAACCGTTATATTATAAGTGAGTCACCATAATTCAATCAGCAATATTTAAATAAACATTTTAACTCAAAAGTATACCAAAATTCTGTATTTCTGTAGAAAAACTTTCACTTCCTAGAAATTTATTAGACATTACATGAGTGAAGTAAAATGGCTTGCATGTTTTGTCTCTTTCCTAATTAAAGCATTAACCAATATTCAATTCATATTGAATACTATTTTAATTTGCTATGTATAAATAGCAAATTTTTAAGGCCAAAAATCAGTATCACTTAGAATTTTGACTGAAGAAGGTCGTATTGCTGTTTAGTTGTGAAGTTAATAAGTGAGTTACAAGGATTAATCACAATGCTGGTATGTAAAATTTAATTCATTTTATATTTTAATTTATTTATAATGTTTACATTTTAGATCTCAAATAAATATCTTATAGTCATTATTTTATTTTCCTGATTACTTAAATTCTCAGTAAGTAAATAAAATATTTACTAATTTTATAATAAATGAGGGAAAAAAACTATTTTGGTATATTAATAATATTATTAAGATAAAATTAAACACTTTCTTCGCAAGCGTGAGATTTGTAAATTTATTTTTTAAACTAATACTATTTAATACAACTATTTCCAGATAATCAAATGATTTTACTGAAATCTCTTGATGAAAGTTCATTTTAAATAATAATTTAATAAAACGACGATTTTTAACTACTTCCATTTTTGTCTGTATTTGGGCAGCAACCGGTTTCGCCAGGCTCGCTGTCATCGACAGACCAGTCTGTCGATGCCAGAGAGTCTGGCGAAACTGGTCGCTGTCGAAATAAAGACAAAAGTGGAAGTAGTTAAACAACATTGTTTTATTTAATTATTATTTAACTATTTCCAGTTTGTCTTTATTTCGACGCGACCGGTTTCGCTATTTTCTATTTGATGCCAGGTCAATGCCAGCCAGCCTGGTAAATCTGGTCGCTGTCGAAATGAAGAAAAAAGTGGAAGAAGCAAAAAACATATTTTTATTAAATTATGATTTCAAGTGAACGTTGAAGATCGTCGAGAGTTTCAGTACAATTAATTTTGATGATTTTTTTATTCTCTCAGAATCTCTGGAATATGGCGAGGTTCTTCAGACAGATGGCCGGAATCAACAACAATGACCCTGCAGAAGTCAACGAAGATGTAGAGATCGAACTGCCGGCAGTCCCCCAAGAGCCCCACGAGAATGCTGATATTGTCGACGAAAGTAATAACCTCTAAAACTATAATTTGCGTGTTTTTTTTCAGTTTTCCATTCAAAATTAGTTCCCCACGTTCTTTGATTAATAGGAGAATATTATTTGAACCCTATTGCGCGATACATTTGCAGTCCAAAAAAAATGTTCCGAACATCGGCAAACTACATTTGCAGCTCTTATATGAATGTATCTTACTAACTTTTTACTTCAGTTCCTAACTACTAAATTATGGGGAATGTAACAGCGAACTGGAACAATCTGCAAATGCAGTCAGCTGCAGTTTGAGAACAAGTTTCACTGCAAATAAAGCCAGCCGCACAATGAGTGTTAATAGACATAACTAACTAACTAACCATCACGCCGTCTCCCCGAAGGGGTAGGCAGAAATAATGGACTGCTACACTTTTCTTTCCTGACATTTCTCTCGCGTCTTCAACATTCATACATCGTGTCATTTCTCTGACTCCTCATATGGCCGACATTCAATATTTGATTAATTTTATCGTGCCACAATTTCCTCCGTCTTCTTCTATTTCTGTTTTCATTTATATCGTTAAAATATATATTTTTTACCATTATTTCTTCATTCATTCTTTCCATATGTCCAAACCATCTTAATGACCCTTTCATTATTTTGTTCATAACACCATCTTTCCCACCGCATTCACTTCTTATATTTTAATTCGACACTATCATACACAGAGTATACTCACATTCGTCTAAGAGATCTCATTTCTACTGCATTTATTCTACTTTCATCCTTCTTTTGCCAGTTCCATGCTTCGCTTCCGTACATAAGGGTCGGTAGAAGAACACCATTGTGTACTGCCATTCTAGCTTTTTTGAAAAAAAAATTTTGAATTCCCCATATACGAGTAGAACTTGTATTTTAAAATGTAATAGATTGTATAAAATGTTAATTATATTTAGTGAGATGTTTTACGTTACGAAAATTTGATCAATTGTGCTTTACGAAAAATTACCATTTAAGGCGAAACATGTCATTCTTACAAAATATGATAAAACTTCTAGAAATTGATTATTACATCAATGTTAAATAGATAATACGAATGTGTTTTTTGTGTGTATTCGTGTAACTTATCTTTTTTGACCGACGTTTCGGAGATCGTTACAGTCTTCATATAAAATGGATATATTTTGTAATTTGAATTTTTGTTATTTAGTTTTGAACCGGATTGATGCTGAGGCCGAGATCGCTGGTGGCATTGCGGAGGGCGGGCGGAATGAAGAAAACGAAGAAGACACCAAGTCAATTGCAGAGGAACTTCTTCCGCTAGTGTCGGCCATTTACTTTCGAGAAGCAGATGTCAATTCCTATGCTCCGGTACGTCTATGCATAACCCTTAAAACAACTACAGTTCGCTCGGCGATCTCCTCTGCAATAGGTAGCGTAGTTTAGCCGAAGCGTTGCCCTTGTACATAATAATTCATTTTCTAAATTAAGTAATTTCTTTCCACAGAAAATATTAAAGTGCAAACGAGTAAGTTTGTAATTAATATGATAGAAAAACTCTGTATTTTAGGAGTTTTAATATATTTGAAATATCATTCTATTTAAAATATAATACAACTGTTAAAATACAGAGGTATTCTATCATAATTATAAACTTACTCAAGATTGTTTTTTTTTGTAACTCTGGCGAAGCTTCGGTGGGAGGAGATGAAACAAAGGGGAGTAAAAACAAAACAAAAATAATTGTGTATACATTCATTGTAAATTTATTCACTTGAGCTAATAATGTTCTCGTTTATTTACAGGATCGCCTATATAGAAATGAAGAGGAATTCGATGCCGACTATGAGGATTATAAGGATTTGATTGTGCGATCACAGAACAGCAGAAGCGTTTTCCTTAGAAGGCTTTTCGAAAGTTGCATCGAGAAGCAATTAATTGAAATAGATATTGATCCTAACCGCGGGCAGACTATTGTATTCACCGGACTCTACGAGCACTTTCGCAATGGGGTGAGAGCAGCGCTGTTGCCCCAACCTGAGGACCTTGCTGCCGATAGATAAATAAAATTGTTTTCGTGTTCAAGATCATACGGTTCTATTGGAAGTACATTATAGAACGTAGGTTCTCGACCTATTTTAGTTCGCCCCCCTCTCTTATAATAGTTATACCAAATATTAAAATATTATTATTCACCATATATTTATATGTATTTGTTTTTGGGATCTTCCTCGGCCAATTTTTCTAACTAACTAACCATCACGCTATTTCTCCGAGGGGGTAGGTAGAGAGGATGGATCGCCACAATGCTCTGTCCTGGCATTCCTCTCGGGCTTCCTGTACATTCATATATCGTACTATGCACGCACGTCGATTATTCCGATCCTCGGTCGTCCTCGGCTTTTAATGTCAATACACATTTCATTCATCTTTCTTTCCATTACTCCTCTTACATTCCACGTACCTATCCGGCACTCCACCCTCCTCTGTTCGCCATCTCGAGAGGTTGATGGATTGCGTGCCTCATCGCCACCTATAGGCATGACTCCCGCGCCCACTTAATTTTTATATAGTTTATAAATAATGCAATGTAAATATAAAATATATCTCTTAATTGTTTTTAACTAAATCAAAGACTCAGTGAATCATAACACTAATAATTTAGTACCATTAATACCTATAATTGTTATAATCATCACCCCGTGTCAAGTTGGAAAGCATATAACTTGGACCGCTAATACATGTCTTTCATGGGTGTATCGTGTTTATGCTCCATTGCTATCACGTATACATGTATTTATCTCAATGTTGTTGTTATTTTTTGCCCAAATCATTTTAGTGACTTAAATTATCCGCTCTACAAATGTATGTATTGTTAGACTATGAATATTTAATATTTCGTCTCTTGTATCTAAAGTTCTTAGAGAATCTATGTTGTAATATGTTAGTAAGTATTGACAATTTTTTCACTATATAGTCAGGTCGCGTGGCGCGAAGCGTGTAATACGAGTATGTATCCTCGTTAGCAGCGTAGCTATAAGCACCAAGCGAGACTGTGTTCCCGTACAGTGCAACATCTTACTGATAAATAAAATGTAAATAAAAACATGTATATAAAATAAACAGGTTTATTTTTCCCCTACCATTCCATTATCCTCGTTATAAAAAAAAGTATTAATATATTTGTATATTTACCGCACGGACAATACACCTATTGTAAAAAATGTTTAAGAAGAAAATCTCAGCAACAAGAGATTACCAGGAAGGCCGCCGAAGAGACGGAGAGATAGCTGGACATCATCATCCCAGGACAGCTCACCGTCATAAACAGGCTATACGACCTAAACTAAAAAGGGGAGGGTACGACTTATAAATTGTACTTCGGTATAAGATTTTGCTGGATTGTAGTACCTCCTAAGATTTTTCTAGTTATTTATAAGTATAAGTATAAGTGAGAAAGCGCAATAGACAACCAATTTCTTTTATAGAAAAAAAATCATCGTTTCTCATAAAAATGCATGAAGTGGGTTTTGAACTGGAGACCGACCAACCAGCAGAATAGAGATGGCAGGCTATTCACCAGCCACCTTGATATTGAAATTAATGGCGAAATTTCTAATATATAAGCCTGCAGGAGTGAGTGCAGAAAAAAAATCAGCGCTTTCTTTACCTCAGGGAGACAAAATGTGTCAATTCCATAAATTATAATAAACAAACAAATAAATCATCATGCCTTTTCCCATTCTCTCCATTCTCCACCTGCGGGTAGACAGAGAGAATGGACCGCCACACTACTCTATCCTCGCAAACCTCTCTAGATTCCTCCGCATTCATACAACGAGTCATACACGCACGTCGATTCCTCCGACTTCTGACATGACCAACCTTTAAAATTTGATCCAAATTGGTGATACCATATTTTTCTCGGTCTGCCTCGACTCCGTACTCCATTTACATCATTAACGTATACTTTCTTAACCAATATTTCTCCATCCATGCGTTCCATATGTCCGAACCATAGCAGCGATCCTTTCTTAATTTTGTTCATAATACCTTCTTCCGCTCTACATTCCTTTCTTATAT
Organism: Lepidostoma basale; assembly: GCA_022606425.2. Taxonomy (NCBI): domain Eukaryota; kingdom Metazoa; phylum Arthropoda; class Insecta; order Trichoptera; family Lepidostomatidae; genus Lepidostoma; species Lepidostoma basale. Next base: position 1,159,012 of record JAHDVF020000555.1, on the reverse strand, counting down.
CAGCATTTGAGATTTTGGCGTATATCGTTCTAACACACGTACGTCTTAGGGACCTCATCTCTACCGCATTTGTAATAAAACGTCTAGAGAACAGACGTTTTCATTTGAATTAGTGATCTCCGAAATGTTGGTCAGAGAGGATACCCCAAGATACGGATATAAATAAGTTTAAAAAAAAAGTTTTTTATTTATTTATTTATATATTTATTTTGACATAAACGCCTCAAGGGCTTTTACAAAAAAATGACATGTTTAGTTACAAAGGTAATATAAACATTTGGGCAAATAGACAGACAACTAACATATAACGGCAAAACACAAAAACGAGAATACATGTAATAGAAAAGAACATAACATAATATAAATTAGAATTTACATGCATAGGATTGAAAAGAACATAACACGATAGAAATTACGAAAAAAAAACAACAGTAAAGAAACAAAGAACAACAGTACAGAAACAAAGTGATGGTAATTTCCCAGTCCAATATGTGACCGGATGATGTACATGTGGGGCGAGCGAACAGGAGACGAATACTAATATTAATGAAGTTTAAAATCTATGAGAATTCAAAAAGAGCATGAAGTTGCTTTTTAAAAATAGGAAGACTCTTACAAAACATGTCCAACGATTGTCCATATACATTGCCAAGTCTGTGCATTCGAGGTATTGTGGACTGCATTCGGTGATTCGTGTGAAAGTTGTCAACCCAGAAAGTGTCAGTCTGCCGAGTTCCTCGCAGAGGTACCCGTAGAGAAATAAGGCCAACAATTTCAGGACAATCGACCAACGAGTTTAAACTTTTGTACAACAGTAGGAGGTCAAATATCGTTCTCCTGTCAGATAATCGCAATAGTCTCATTTCTGATCGTAAAAGAGCATAATCTTTTTGTTCTCTGGGAAGATTAAGTTTAAAGTTTATATGTGTTAGAAATTTATTTTGTACTCTCTCCAGGGTCTTCGAATGCGAATCATAATGAGGCGACCAGACAGGAGAACAATATTCGATACGACTTGCAACAAAAGAACAGTAAAGTAATCTGACACAATAAGCACTGTTGAATCCTCTTGTCGATCTTATCACAAAACCCAACATTTTCATTCCATCATTCGCAATTTGGTTAATATGGTTAGTAAATGAGAGTTCACGATCAAATAGAATACCCAAATCTCGGACCAGTAATGCAGATTGAAGAGCAGTTTCATTAAGATGGTAACAATGAATAATCGGCTTTTTTATTCTGTGAAATCTAACCACTTGACATTTACTATGATTTAGGTAAAGTTTATTTGCTTACCGGGCATCTAATCTATCAAAGTTAGTTTGTATTGTTCTACAGTCATTACTGTCCTTTATAGTCTTGAAAAGTTTCAGATCATCTGTGAAAAGCAATACCTGGACATCGTGAAATACATCAACGATATCATTGATAAATAAAATAAACAAGATAGGGCTAAGATGTGAACCTTGCGGGACCCCACTGGTGGCTTTAAATTTATAGGAAAAGGAATTATCAATTCTGACAGTGAGCCATCTGTTTGATATGTAGCTGTGAAAAACAGAAAACCGTGGAATCCCAGATGTTGTAGTTTATGAATGAGAATGACATGACTTACTTTGTCGAACGCCTTGCTGAAATCTGTATAGATAGAGTCTACTTGAGTTTTATTGGTGAAAGCCTTAGAGATGTAGTCTTCATATAGTGTCAGGTTTGTTAGAGTCGACCTACCAGTTACGAAACCATGTTGGTGAGTAGTTATTACTTGCTTAATTGGAACTTCAATTTTATTTAAGACAATACGTTAAAAAGTTTAGGAATTGTTGATTGGATACATATAGGACGGTAATTAGAAATAATACTTTTGTCATCTTTCTTATAAATAGGAGTGGGAAAACTGATTTTCCAGTCGTCTGGAAAAATACCGGTAGAAAGAGATAAATTGAATAAATTACATATTGGGACAGCTAGACAATTTGCACAATACTTAAGAAAAATTGAAGGGATATTATCCGGGTATAAGGGATTTACTATTTTTTAACATTTTTATACCAGTTACAACCTCATTTGGAAAAATGGTCTGAGACAGATTAAGTACATTGCTATGTTTAATACTGGGCAAAACTTCGTTTGTAGCTTCGTCTATGCTGTAGACACTACTGAAGAAGTCAGCAAATAGATTGACAATACCCTCTCTGTTATCACTCCGGGTATCATTATATTCCATTGCCCTAGAAACATTTGAACGGTCCTTCTTAAGCGACATAGTGAACTTCCAGAAATAATTTACATCATCCAACATTGCACCCTCAACCCTGTGAATATAGTCAGTAGTTAGTTAAAAAAAAATATCAATCTAGGTTTTATTATACGGATTTTTTCATAAATAGGAAAACGTCAAAACGTCACTATCAAAACAATCAAATATTTAATGTCGCCCACATGCGGAGTCGGAGAAATCGATATGCGTGCATGACACAATGTGTGAATGTTGAGAAATCGAGAGCAGTATGTCAAAAACTAACAGTGTGGCGTCCGTTATACATGTCTATTCCTTCAGAGAGAAGGCGTAATAGTTACTTAGCTAACGAAAAACTAACTGACCATTACGCCGTCTCACCGAAGGGGTAGGCAGAAAGAATGGACTGCCACAGTTTTATTTCCTGACATATTTCTCTCGATTCCTCAACATTCATACATCGTATCATGCACGCGCGTCGATTTCTCTGACTCCTTACATGGCCGACATTCAATATTTGATTTATTTGATCGTGCCACGTTTTCCTCGGTCTTCCTCTATTTCTGGTTCCATTGACATCGATAACATGTTTTTTTTTTCTTCTATTCTTTCTTCATTCATTCTTTCAATGCGTCCAAACCATCTTAATGATCCTCTTTTAATATTTATATAATATCACTGATGAAGGGCTTGTGTGTCTGAAACAAGTTTAGTTTGGTAATTTAATATTATTTAATAAAGTGTGTGTTGTATTCAAAGTATTATATATATAAAAAAAAGAAATATTAAACATCCGCAACACAAAGTAATGACGAATATACATAGAAAAAATATACATATAAATGATATATGACAATAGAAGGATGAAAGTAGAATAAATACAGTAGATATTAGATCTCTTAGACGAATGGGTGGATATTCTGTTTATGATAGTGTTGGATAAAAATATAATAAGTGAATGCGGTGCGAATGTTGGTGTTATGAACAAAATAATGAAAGGATCATTAAGATGGTTTGGACACATGGAAAGAATGAATGAAGAAAGAATGGTAAAAAAATACATAAGATAACGATGTAAATGAAACCAGAAACAGACGAAGGCCGAGGAAAACGTGGCACGATCGAATAAATCAAATATTGAATGTCGGCCATGTGAGGAGTCAGAGAAATCGACGCGCGTGCATGTATCAATGTTGAGGAAACGAGAGAAATATGTCAAGAAAGAAAAGTGTGGTAGTCCATTCTTTCTGCCTACCCCTTCGGGTGATGGTTAGTTAGTTTTTTTTTGTTAGAAAAAAATTTAAATAATTTTAAATATGCGTGCGATCCAGAAAGGTATACAAATTAAAAATTATAAAAATAAAATTGAAAACAAAAATTTCGTTTGTATGATAATACGTATGTAAATATTTGCCTGTGCCTACATTTCAATAGGCTGTAACAGAAAATAAGGTTTATTAAAATTTTTAGAAATAATACAGGTTTTAAATTACAAACATATTGTTTATTATTCAATAACCATTTGCGAATTCACCCCAATTATGAGTTGGCCTTTTAAATATTTTTTATATAATTGTCTTTTAAGCACAGCATATGCTAATTAGTGCCGTTAAAAGCTCATTTGTTATTAGTCGTGTCTTCATGACTCAACCAGGTTGAACCTAACTGCCCATTATGAAATGTTTTTTTTTGTACCCGTTTCCTGCGGTAAATACGCGTACTCACGTAATTCCTAAATTAGAAGTAAATTCGTATTTACTATACTTAAGGGATGATTATTTATTTAATTTAAGAAGTACATATTCCACTGCCATCTATAAAAAAAACTCTTAAATTAAATTGAACCAGCATTTCGGAAGGAATAAGCCGATAAATGTTTTGACATGTATTTCGGAAATATTTTATATTTACTATCTAAAAAAAATATCGCGTAGTATTAGAAGTACATACTTCATAATCATACTTAAGGGGTTATGGGCAGTCAGAGGTATGAAAAAAGCAAGAATCTTAAATAAAAAATAATTGTCAGTAATTTAATTAATCTCATAAAACCAACAATATTAAATTATTATATAATATTATGGTTTAACTTTATTTGACCCAAATTTGAAAAATATAATTTATATACGAAGTTATCGCCATATTTGTTGGACCCTGTTACATAATACGGTAACCATTAAAACTTCCTACAGGTTAATCTTAAATCATTCAAATAAAAATGACTGGCAGAAGTATGATGAAACATAATTAATATGATGGATTTCATCTACGAATGTACATTTGTATGATAGAATGACTATTTCCGTAATTAATAAAATAATAAAATATTTAATGTGATGTTTGGACACGTGGAAAGAATGAAAGGGAAAAGTATACGCTTATGTTGTGAATACGGTACGAAATCGTTGATTACCGATGAAAACGTGTCTCGACCAAATAAATCAAAATTTAAATGTCACCAGCTGTAAAAATTTACGAAGAACATATTATAAACAAAATTATGAAATAACTAAATAAAAAAAATAATAAAAAAGATTCTTAGTTTGAGAATGCCCTCACAAGGCGAAACAAATTTGTCACTGTTATTTATACATATATTTTTATATATAAATAATAATAAAAAAATCTATATGATACATAAAAACAATTGCGTTGTTAATACGCAATATAGTGCTTAGATTATCGGATAATATCTTGAGTACGTTCGTGTCTCGTGGTAAAATCGTTTTTTAGTTACTCTGAAGATGAGACTGCAACAATCTCCAAAATATTGGTCCAGAAAGACGAGCTACACGGATTTTCTCAAGATACAAAATACGTATCTCTCTCTAAGTCTGGAAGGTTCTCTGAAACATTGTCGGAATAGAATATGATGAATCACCAAATGTCAAAATAAAACTATTTTTATTTATGATAGCTAGGATTTAAATGTATTTTTTCCTCGTTGAAACCGTTAAATTATAAGTGAGTCACCATAATTCAATCTACATCTACATCTACATCTACATATAAATAAAACACAATCTGGGTTGTGTGTGTCTCCTTCTTTCTCGGTGATTCCTCATCAGATCCTTCTGTATCTTGGGGAATGGACTAAGTGGAATTTAGCGGTCGTCATAGGCATATTTTCGTTATTAATCGAGCTCTAATTAACTTTATAAATTAATCAATTAATTGAAAATTTTCGTAGTGCAAACGAATATAGACCTTAATGTTCGTATCACCTGAGTATCAATCTTTTGAGTCTATATTCGTTTGACACGGTCTGGAGAGAATTCAGTCTCCATGTAATTTTGTGTAGTGGCAACAATGTGTTTTGCTTTCTGACAGTCCAATATATTGCGTTTTACTTTGGGATGTATAATACTTAATACGTTTTACTTATTACGCACTAAAATAATTGGTTGTTTAATTGGTACAGTCTATTTTATTGGCCATATTTTAATGTACACTAATGCAGACAGGTAATTATACTTTTGTCATTTTGAGGTTATGAACGAAATTTTATTTTTTCGTGTGGCTGAAACTTATTCGTTTCTCTTACGTTCGACGGTGATTACTTAATGATATTCGTTTTCTAGAGTTCTAGCCGTTCGATTGGTCACGTGGTCTCGGAACTGTCAATCTCTTTGTACGTCGTAATATTTTGTAGGTGTGAAGTTTCGGTACTTTTAGGTTATGAAGTTTCTGGGGTTAAAAATATTCAATGATAGGATGATAGCGAAAATATAAAATATTGGACGTCGAAGCTCTACAAGAATATGAAGAAACTTGCTTCCGTAAGTATAATATAATATTTATATTTCTAATTCATAAATATATTTTCAGTTTATTCTATTTTGCTGTTTTCTTTATACGCATACTTTGGTCAGGGAAATTGTTACATTACCACAGCAACGGTAAGAAAGTTCTAATGATATACAATATGAATTACAATATGAATGAATGACACAATTCTTATGACTTTTTCCGTTTATTTCTAGGAAAATGATAAGATCTTCTGGCCTGGAGTGGCGAAAGAGAAACAGCTACACAAATTCTGGCAGATCACAAGCAAGATGGTCTGATGACATTAAACGAGTGGCAGGAGGTCAATGGCGCAGAGCGGCGAGGGATACAGTTGTGGAAGTCGGGAAGGGAGGCTTTTGTAGTATTATCATCTATATTACTATTCCACGCCAACGGACTCGCAGTAGAAACTTACTTTATTGGCTCTGATGTGAATTTCATGGACAACAAAATCAAGAGTTTTGTTTCTTTAATATATAGAATGTTTTCTGCAAATGTGATATAATATTGTTTATTTGATCATTAAATTTCATATAAAATATTCAAAAAATTGTTTTTCTATTACATTAGTAATATGTATTCAAGTTTATAATTCATTGTATTTTTTGAATATATATTGGGTTTATTTATGTACTCGAATTTAGCAATAGCGAAGCGTTGCCGGGTCAGCTAGTAAGTAATATTTAAATAAACATTTTAACTCAAAAGTATACCAAAATTCCGTATTTCTGTAGAAAAACTTTCACTTCCTAGAAATTTACTAGACATTACATGAGTGAAGTAAAATGGCTTGCATGTTTTGTCTCTTTCCTAATTAAAGCATTAACCAATTCATATTGAATACTATTTTAATTTGCTATGTATAAATAGCAAATTTTTAAGGCCAAAAAATCAGTATCATTTAGAATTTTGACAGTAGAAGGTCGTATTGCTGTTTAGTTGTGAAGTTAATAAGTGAATTACAAGGATTAATCACGATGCTGGTACGTAATATTTAATTCTTTTTATTTTTTAATTTATTTTAAATGTTTACATTTTAGATCCAAAATAAATAATATCAATATAGGATTATTTTATTTTAAACGAGATTTCGCGTAATGTTTTTTGTAATTATATATTTTTCCCTCTCCTTACTGTGAGTAATACAAGTCTATACTGACATATTTTTTATCTCGTGCTATTAACTTAAATTCCAAACATCACAATGACACGTTAAAAACTATTATCATTAATATTAATGTGTATAAAGTGTGTGTAGTTAAAATATGTCATTATTTTATCTTCTGGATTTCTTCTATTCCATTCTACTCAATATGTAAATAAAATATTTACTAATTATATAAGAAAAAGAAAAAAAATATATTTTATTATATTAATAATATTATTAAGTAATTAATACCAATGAAAAAACTTATGTTTTTCTAGAAGTTTTATTATATTGTTTAATTATATTATGACATGTTTCGCCCTTCTAAGGCATTATCAAATGTTATTATGTTAGTAACATTTGATAATGCCTTAGAAGGGCGAAACATGTCATAATATAATAAAACAATATAATAAAACTTCTAGAAAAAACATAAGTTTTTTCATTCCTATTAATTATTTAATATGGAGTTTATATCATTGTTCAAAAAACAATAAATAATATTATTTAGATAAAATTAAACCCTTTCTTTGCAAGCGTGAGATTTGTAAATTTATTATTTAAACTAATATTATTTGATCTAACTATTTCTAGTTTGTCTTTATTTCGACGCGACCGGTTTCGCTATTTTCTATTTGATGCCAGGTCGATGCCAGCCAGCCTGGCAAATCTGGTCGCTGTCGAAATAAAGAAAAAAGTGGAAGAAGCAAAAACCATTTTTATTAAATTATGATTTCAAGTGAACGTTGGAGATCGTCAAGAATTTCAGTAAAATCAATTTTGATGATTTTTTTATTCTCTCAGAATCTCTGGAATATGGCGAGGATCTTCAGACAGATGGCCGGAATCAACAACAATGACCCTGCAGAAGTCAACGAAGATGTGGAGATCGAACTGCCGGCAGTCCCCCAAGAGCCCCACGAGAATGCTGATATTGTCGACGAAAGTAATAACCTCTAAAACTATCATTTATTATTTATCTAAAAAAATGGGACATATAGCTAAGTTGCGACGACATTTTCTATTCCGACTTTCTTTCAAATTTACATAACATGTAGTTTAATCGATTTTATCTCTTGCGTGTGTTTTTTCAGTTTTCCATTCACAATTAGTTCCCCACGTTCTTTGATTAATAGGAGAATATTTTTTGAACCCGATTGCGCGATACATTTGCAGTCCAAAAAAAATGTTCAGAACATCGGCAAACTACATTTGCAGCTCTTATATGAATGTATCTTATTAACTTTTTACTTCAGTTCCTATCTTCTAAATTATGGGGAATGTAACAGCGAACTGGGACAATCTGTTTGAATTGCAAATACAGTCAGCCGCAGTTTGAGAACAAGTTTCACTGCAAATAAAACCAGCCGCACAATGAGTGTTAATAGACATTTATATAGCAGATCGAATCTCCACTAAATTTACTATTCCTTTCATTCATCAGTTCTTCTTCCATCAATTCCCTTGCCTTCGACACTGTTTTCCTAGTGAATATAGTAGTATTTTTCGAAGCAATGTTTAAATGTCTGAATTCGCCATATCGAGCCGCCATATTCGCCATTTTAAAATAGCTTAATTAGATTGTATAAAATGTTAATTATATAAAGTGAGATGTTTTACCTTACGATAATTTTATCAGATGTGTTATTCGAAAAGTTACCAATTAAGGCGAAACATATCATTCTCACAAAATATGATAAAACTTCTGGGAATGGATTTTTATATCAATGTTAAATAGATAATATGAATATGTTTTTAGGGTGATTCGTGAAACTTATCTTTACAGTCTTCATATAAAATAGATATATTCTGTAATTTGAATTTTTGCTTGTTTAGTTTTGAACCGGATTGATGCTGAGGGCGAGAACGCTGGCGCCGTTGCAGAGGGTGGGCGGGATGAAGATAACGAAGATACCAAGTCAATTGCAGAGGAACTTCTTCCGCTAGTGTCGGCCATTTACTTTCGAGAAGCGGATGTATTTCCCTATGTTCCGGTACGTCTATGCATAACCCTTAAAACAACTACAATTCGCTCGGCGATCTCCTCTGCAATAGGTAGCGTAGTTTAGCCGAAGCGTTGCCCTTGTACACATTACAAGGATTGAGCCTTTGCAGAGCCATCAGCTTGGAACAATCTCCCTTTGTGTCTTAGGTACACAAATGATCCGACAGATTTCATGTCTAAGCTTTAAACCCCATATTTTTCATATGTCAGCTTTGTCAGTCATACTTTGTGTTGTAGATGCTTTATTTTTCTTTTTTATTTATATACTTTGTATATACAACACTTGCATTAAAAAAAATTAATTTACATAGACATGTTTCGGACAACCAGTCCTTCTTCAGTAATACATATTATAAAGATACATATTTAAAATTGTTTACATATTCTGACAGATGTTATCATTATTTATTATAACATCTGTCAGATTATGTAAACAATTTTATAATATTTTAAATATTTATCTTTATAATATGTATCACTGAAGAAGGACTGGTCGTCCGAAACATGTCAATGTAATTTAAAAAAAATAATGGGTGTGTTTTATAAAAAAAAATGCATATACAAAAAAGAAAAAGAGAAATAAATTCAATTTGTTTGTTTCTTAAATATGATGTAAAATTCCATATTAAATAATTAACATAAATGAAAACGTCTGTCTTCTAGAAATTTTATTTTATTTTATATGGAATGACATGTTTCGCCCTTCTAAGGCATTATCTAATTTGAAAATGCCTTAGAAGGGCGAAACATGTCTTTCCATATAAAATATATTAAAACTCCTAGAAGACAGACGTTATCATTCATATTAATTATGTAAAAAAAAAAAACTTAAATAATTCATTTTCTAAATGAAGTAATTTCTAACCAAAGAAAATATTAAAGTGCAAACGAGTAAGTTTATAATTAATATGATAGAAAACCTCTGTAATTTAGGAGTTTTAATATATTTTAAATATCATTCTATTTAAAATATAATAAAACTGTTAAAATACAGAGGTATTCTATCATAATTATAAACTTACTCAAGATTGTTTTTTTTTGTAACCCTGGCGAAGCTTCGGTGGGAGGAGATGAAACAAAGGGGTGTAAAAAAAAAAAGAAAAATAATGTTTTAAATTATTTTAAATAATGCTACACAAGTTCTTTTCTTTTTATTTAATTTGATTACAAATATACCCATTGTAAATATATTCACTTGAGCTAATAATGTTCTCGTTTATTTACAGGATCGCCTATATAGAAATGAAGAGGAATTCGATGCCGACTATGAGGATTATAAGGATTTGATTGTGCGATCACAGAAAAGCAGAAGCGTTTTCCTTAGAAGGCTTTTCGAAAGTTGCATCGCGAAGCAATTAATTGAAATAGACATTGATCCTAACCGCGGGCAGACTATTGTATTCACCGGACTCTACGAGCACTTTCGCAATGGGGTGAGAGCAGCGCTGTTGCCCCAACCCGAGGACCTTGCTGCCGATAGATAAATAAAATTGTTTTCGTGTTCAAGATCATACGGTTCTATTGGAAGTACACTATAGAACGTAGGTTCTCAACCTTTTTTAGTTCGCCCCCCTCTCCTATAATAGTTATACCAAATATTAAAATATTATTACTCTTCATATATATTTGTTTTTGGGATCTTCCTCGGCCAATGTTACTGAGATCGTTGTGTCATTCAATTTTCTAACTAATTAACTAACCATCACGCAATTTCCCCGGAGAGGTAGGCAGAGAGGATGGATCGCTCTGTCCTGGCATACCTCTCGGGATTCCTGTACATTTATACATCGTACCATGCACGCACGTCGATCTCATCGTCCTCAGTCGTCCTCCGCTTCTTTTTCCAATCACGCTGCTTGTGTACAACTTTTCACCGTTCTACTCTCATCCATTCGTTCCATGTGTCCAATCCTTTTTTTTAATTTTAGACAATGCCTTTTCATCTCAATACACATTTCATTCATCTTTCTTTCCATTCCTCCTTACATTCCACGTACCCTTACGGCACTCCACCCTCCTCTGTTCGTCCATCTCGGGAGATTGATGGATTGCGTGCCTCATCGCCACCTATAGGCATGACTCCCGAGCTAATTTCATTTTTCAAACTCACTGAAACAATTAAAAATACCTGTAATTGTTGTAATCATTACCCCAGTTTCTAGGTGGAAAGCATATAACTTGAACCACTACACGTGTATTTTATGGCTGTATCGTATTTATGCTCCATTGCTATCAAGGATATATGTATTTATCTCAATGTTGTAATTTTTTGCCCAAATCATTTCAGTGACTTAAAATATCCGCTCTACACATATATGTATTGTAAGACTATGAATATTTAATATTTCGTCTCTGGTATCTAAAATTCTAAGAGGCGCAAAGCGTGTAATATATATCCTCGCTAGCAGCGTAGCTCTTAGCACCAAGCGAGACTCTGTGTTCCCGTACAGTGCAACATCTTACTAATAAATAAAATGTAAATAAAAAAATTATATAAAATATACAGGTATATTTTTCCCCTACATTTCCATTATCCTTGTTATAAAAAAACAAAACTATTTATATATTTGTATATTCATCTCTCACGAAAATCTCAGCAACAAGAGATTACCAGGAAGGCCGCCGAAGAGACGAAGAGACGGCTGGATATCATAAACAGGCCATACGACCTAAACTAACAAGAGGAGGGTACGATTTAGGAAATAGACTTCGTGATAGGATTTTGTACCTGCTGGATTGTAGTACTCTCTAAGAGGCGTCTATAGTCAAAGTAAGAAAGCGCAATAGGCCACCAATTCCGATTATAGAAAAAAAATCATCGTTTCTTACTAGTAAATATTAGGGAAAACAATGCTTGAAGCGGGTTTTCAACCGGAGATCGGACAACCAGCAAATGAATAGTATGTATGAGGTATGCATGCAAAATGATCTGATGATGAATGTTAATAAGTCCAAGGTTAATAAGTCCAATTTTTGAAAAATAAGAATTCATGACAGCCTGCAACATAAGCATGAATGGTGACAATTTGGAGCAAGTAGATGAGTTCGTGTATTTAGGTAGTATGTTTACAAGAGATAGGCGAGTGGAGAGGGAGAGAGAGAGAAGGGTTGGGGCAGGCAAAAAAAGTGAATGGCGCACTTAAAGTTGTCATCGCAAACAAAAACCTATCCAAAAAGCTAGAATGGCAGTGCACAACGGTGTTCTCCTATCGACCCTTACATATGTATGGAAGCGAAGCATGGAACTGGCAAAAGAAGGATGAAAGTAGAGTAAATGCAGTAGAAATGAGATCTCTAAGATGAATGTGTGGATACTCTGTTTATTATAGAGTGTCGAATGAATATATAAGAAGTGAATGCGGTGCAAATGATGGTGTTATGAACAAAATATTGAAAGGATCATTCAGCAGTGGCGGTACTCCCATAGAAGCCCGGCTTGCCTAAGAAATTTTGAATCAAAACCTCTTCTGACTAACAGAGGTTCAGCTTTTGTGGCTATTCCTCTTACGTCTGATGGGAACATTGTTAGAACGTGATTTGGTGGGTTGTTGGTTTATGCGGAGGCATGATTACCTAGATTTGTGGGTTTTGATTCAAAATTTCTTACGCAAGCCGGGCTTCTGGGCTTTATGGGAGTACCGCCACTGTCATTAAGATGGTTTGGACATATGGAAAGAATGAATGGTAAAAAAAAATATGTTAACGATGTAAATTGAACCAGAAATAGAGGAAGACCGATGAAAACGTGGCACGATCAAATAAATCAAATATTGGACGTCGGAGAAATCGACGTGCGTGCATGACACGATGTATGAATGTTGAGAAATCGAGAAAAATATCATTCTTTCTGCCTACCCCTTCGGAGAGACGGCGTGATGGTTAGTAATCAGTTTTTATAAAAAAATATACATTATTGTTATTTTTTTTTATCTTTATAGATTCCTGTAAATTCTTTAGTTTCAGATAGAACCTTAATTAATAAGTTATAAGTAAATGTTAATAATGAAAAAGCTTATCTACGATAAAATTTGTTTAAACATGTTTGGTAGCAATGCGTGCATTTAATGGGGGAGGCGTATAACCACCCTCTCCCAGCTGCATGCAGTGGATAGGCCGGATTTCAAAGACAATTGCTCTTGTAAGTGACAGATGATGTCCTCAGGGAACCAGGGGATTCCCCGTGCAGAACAAATGCAATCTGGGGTCACGAATATTCCGTGTACACAAGAAGCATATGAATGTGAGGAGGTTTTAAGCAGATTAGTTCTTTAGGAGGTCGTTACATTTCTACTGATTCTTGGAATGCCACTTGAGCCTTTAATATGGTAGTTTCCCGTTGCTTTACACATTTGTATACATCAGGTTATTTGAATCCATTTATTGTGTACAATTTTTTAGCTATTGTTTCTCATGACATTACATAATCGTATGGCCGCTCCGCTTACCCGAAGCTGTTATAGGCGCAGCGGCGCCTTTCGTCAGCTTCACTCGTGCACTCTCTAGGCCCGTCCCCCGTCCATGCGGGACTTACGTAAAAAAAAAATATATGTATCTTTGCAACCATGGGGGACCCAGACCACATTTAAGCTACGCTACTCTTCCTCGATGTCCCGCCGTACCCACGTAGCAATACAACAGCAAAAGAAAAGGTGACATGACATGTGATAGGCAGCTGATCTACCCCCATTTTATTGTCACGAGAATTCTACACCGGAACAAAGAAAGTGTAAATATCACACTGCTATCGCCGGCAATCGAACCCGGGGCTTTTGGTGTGGCAGTCATTGTTCATGACATTCTGCGACAAAGGGCGTCATGTAAACTACTTTTACGTATGGTAAGGTCAAACATGTTTATCTTCTTCTTCAAGTGCCCTGTCGGGTCCCCCCAACGTTGGCGATCACCTCGGCGAACCTGTCCCTATTTGTCTCCTTCCGGGCCCTCGGCGTCCCTCAATTTTTCTCTCTAATTTCAGTTGGAGAAGGTGGTACTTTTCCCCACGCAGTATATGACCCGTGTTTATAACTAAAACATGTTTATAACTAAAACCAAAGTAAGAGTTTTGAGATAAATAAAGAACTCCATTGTGAACGGCCGTTTTCGTTTTCATTGATAAATTCTTGTTTCCAATAACTATTTTTAAAGCTCCATTCACTTTGTTAATCGCACCAACCCTTCTTTCGACGTCACTATCCATTCATATACGTTGACACTATATCATAATAATAATAATAATATGCTTACTTTTAAAGCGCCGTTTTTGTGATGTAATCACCTCAAGGGCGCATCATACACAGATTTACCACACATTCGTCTAAGAGATCTCATTTCTAATTAATTAATTTTACTTTTAGCCTACAAAGTATTTGAAATGTACTCTTAATTTTCCAAATTATCACAAATAAAAAGTTTTCATTGCGTTACAATAAATCACTTTATACATTAAATAGCTAGTGTCTGATACATTTTAATTCATACACCTATTCTAAATAACTTAATTGTCTACTTTGTGACTGACCACAAGGCTATAATAATATAATATATTTGTCTGGGGAGACAGCAATTCCGTCCACGTACAAACAGACACATAATTAAATACATATCCTTCGGGTGCGCCGAATTTCGACAAAGACTAAAGCCGCAATGAGAATATTCCCTCGTTTCGGGTCAATTTGTATGGAAGACAAGACCGAGCCGTTTCGCAAGGGTTGGGCAGAAGCGCCGCCGTTTCAGCCCTGTTAATTTAGCACCCCGCCGCTGAACACCGCCTTCAATACAGGATTGCAATTGTTTTGGTTCCCACATTCAAATACCAACAGAATACTACATCCCGAGTAATGCCGAAGGTGGAAACGTACAAGGGGCCAACTTTTAAAAACACGATTTGAATGTTATTATGTACAGTTGTATTTTTACTATCTAATCTCTTCTTCTTCTAAAGATAATCAAATGATTTTCTTGAAATCTCTTGATGGAAGTTCATTTTAAAAAAGAATTAAATAAAACGATGTTTTTTTTAACTAATTCCACTTTTGTCTTTATTTTGCCAGCGACCGGTTTCGCCAAGCTTAATGTCATCGACAGGCACTATTGCAAACCGAGTCCTTTATATACATACAAATTCATGAAAAAATAAAACATTAAATTTTTTTTTAATAAAAATGTATAAATATATTAAATAACAAAAACACTTGCCATATTTTCCACGGAATTGTGGTAAATAAGTTTTGAAGCCAAAATAGTTTCGCTTGTATCCAAGCTTCATCAGGCAATAAATACACTTGTTTCACCTCAGTTTTGAGCTTGGGTACAAGCGAAACTAGTTGGCTATAAATATAATTAATCAATTACCATTCCACGGTATATGCAGAGTGTTTATTTTGTTAAATTCACCATATTAATAAATTTTATAATGTCTAACCATAGAGTGAGTGCTTCATATGGAAAATCAATAATCATTATTACAGCACACTCCATACTATTCCTTTACGAACATTAATTGAGATTCTTTTATTTTTTTAGTGAATTAATTAAGCAGTTGGTGGTACGTAAAAAATGAAAGTTAATTAGTGCAAAGGATAAGGTATAGAGAAGAAAGGTAAGCCTATATTAAACCTTATTAAAATATTTATTTTGCTAGTTTTGATATAGTATTTAATATTTACATATTAGTAAATATACTGGTTCTGATTTTGACAATTTGATTTGGTTCATATGGTGCTCCCGTAAGTTTGGAGATATTTCGTGTATAAGTGAATCGTTTTGGTCAATTTGATTATTACCGCATTTTATGATAGTTATTTGTGACACAAAAAACTCGTACGTTTTCACTGTTTTCATGTTAAAATTATTAATTATGTTGGATTGTTTTAAGTGCCTAATTACAGTTGATTAAAAAACAGTGGAATAAAAATTAAATAAACACAAATGTCCGGATCGTCCAGCTGACGACAAGTGCACCATCTAAAATAACTTTATGTGTTAAAAATATGTTTATTTGTTATTTTATTTTTATTTTTATATCATTGTATTTTATATAATTTGTTTTAGATTTATTTTGTAGACGTTGGATAATCGAAGTGTGCGCGGGAGATGCCTATTGGTGGCGATGAGGTTCGCAACCCATCACACCGCGTCTCTCGCGGGGGCGAAAAAAGAAGGATGGAGTGCCGTATCGATTAAAGTGTGTAAGATTACTGAATATAATAAACTAAGGCGTTAGTCTCATTTTCAAGAAAATGATTTCATATGCTTAACCCCTTTTACTATTTCTTTATTAATATTATATGTAGTGCCATCGATGTATTTATAATTCAATTAAAGTTGCATAATTGGAAGACGTGGTAGAGGTGACGAAGTGTCTCTTGACTTAGTCATGTATATTATGGACGAATTATACATATAACTATTATACATACATAAATGGAGTCACGTATCCAATACAGGCGTTGAACTAGAGCAAACGTGGTTTAAATGATTCTTTTGGTATGAAACCATAAAATGAGAATTAAATAAATCTGTAATTAGTTTTGAAACAATCAGTAAATTATGTTAATTTTCCTATAATTACATAAAAGTACATTAGGATACCTACAGACTCACTCTCATTGTGTTGTATGGCCAATTCTAAGGTAGTGAACCTCCGGGTAAACCACCAAAGAGATGGATAAACAGCTGGGAGTCGACCTCGCAGGAGGCCAATTCCTCTTAAGAAACAGGTCTACGGTCTATGTTCTATCATCTCATGATGCCTACGGCCTATCATCTCATGATACCAATATACGAGTAGATAGGCGAAACAGATGACGCAACAACTTCATAGCAATAAAATATAATACATATAATAGCAATGTTTCAAAATTAAAACATTTAATAATATTAATTCTTCTTAAAATGTGTTCCTGCCCTTTGTTTCCATGACCTCTATCTTTTCACTGTGTTTTCTTTATTTCCTTATGAAAATTATTATTACTATTATTTTATCATTCCACGATTTCTCTCCCATCCCACCCTCACCATATCTGTCTGAAATAATTTCAATACCATGTGTGAAAATTAGAAAGGTCTCATATTTGGGGCATGTGCTAAGGGGAGAAAAATACCCCCTCCTTTGACTGATATTAATGGGTAAAGTGGAGGGACGTCGGGGAGTTGGTAGAAGACAGCTGTTCTGGCTGCGCAACATCAAAGAGTGGACAGGAATAACAAGAGTTCAGAACCTGTTCCAAGTGGCGCAGGATAGAAATGTATTTAATGCAGGGATCGCCAACGTTGGGGGAACCTGACACGGCACCGAAAGAAGAAGAAGAAGATGTACCACATTTTACTCTGTTTTGTGAGATTGCAACATAGAAGTGAACTAGATTAAATGGATCCTAGATACCCTTTTGCCTTTTGCTTTTTTTTCTGGAATGGGGCATTCCCCAGCTAATGTAAGTCCCGCGTGGATGGGGGGTGGGCCTAGGGATTGCATGAGCGAAACTGACGAAAGGGCGCCGCTGCGTCCTATAACAGCTTCGGATAAGCGGTGGGTAATCTTCTATGTCTTTATTTAACTGTATGTTTATTCATTTGCATGTGTATTTAACAATCACGGTATGTTACCCTACTATAAATAAATAATTCTTAAAAATAAATATTAATATATTTTTTCCACCTGTTTGAGAAAGTAACAAGAACAAAGTATATTTTGAATACATTTTAGTATAGTTCTGTGGGATCAGTATGCAAAGCTGGGTATGAACGATCGAAGGAACGACCTGGCGAAGAAGCGCTCATGGTTCCCGCCTCGCCGCAGAGAATTTCCGTGAATTAGTGACAAGTTTTCAAGAATCATTTGAATTAGTGATGTCAGCTCTTGTGAGAATTTCCCTCCGTGGGGATACTTGTATGAAAGTTTTAGACTGGAGGCATACATATCTGTTCAGATGTTACCATTTTACATTGTAAAGTTGTGTCTTGCGGTGGTGTGAATTATATTTCTGACTTCAAACGTAATTGCGGGAACATTTTGAACACGACAACTGCGTTTTGTAAGACGAGAACATTGTACGTTCTAACAGTTAGGGACTTTGTAATATTTCATGTGAAAACTGAATATGAATAAAAATGGATACACTATTTTTTCATGCCTTGTCAGTTATATCACGATTTTAACTATCACTACTATAACCTAAAAAGCTACAGTGAGCTTTATTATTTTGCAGTAGCCGATCCAACAGCTTGGAATATCCTCCCTTACCTTAGATGCATAAATGACCCAACAGATATCAGATCTAAGCTAAAAAACTTATTTTTCATATTTCATACCCGAATTAAAAGCCAACATGGATATTTTGCTTAATTATAATTTTTAACCAATCACGAATTAGGTGCAGCGTTCAAATTTAGATTTTTAGATTTAGAATACTTCTCAATACGCCCTTGGTGTGATTATGTCACAAAAAACTTAAAGTTACTTAAAAGTATGATGATGATGATTATTATTATTATCATTATTATAAACAAACAAACCATCACGCCGTTTCCCCGCAGAGGTAGACAGAGAGAATGGACCGCCACACTACTCTTTCCTGGCAAACCTCTCTAGCTTCCTCCACATTCATACAACGAGCCATACACGCACGTCGATTCCTCCGACTTCTAACATGATCAATCTTTAAAATTTGATTAATTTGGTCATGCCATGTTTTCCTCGGTCTGCCTCGACTGCGTACCCCATTTACATCATTAACGTATAGGTACTTCTTAACCATTCTTAACTCTAGTCATCAGTATTATTATTATTATTATTGTTATTATTATTACTATTATTATTATTACTATTATTATTATTATGATTATTTTTATTATTAAGATTATGATTACTATATTTTTTTCATTAAAATAATAATTTTGAAAAAAATACTATCTTTTATTATTTCTAACGTTTATTCAAATAAAATTACATATTTAAATTGTTGAGGAGCGTAACAACTTGAAATGCGATTTCGATTTGCAAAAAACAATCAAATTTAAAGTTTATTTTTTGCGGATCTTTGAAAAAGAATTAATTCTATTTTACTAGAAAGCTGTCTAGACAGCATTTGTTTTTGCCTACGCTTCAAAATTTAAGGAAAATGTGACACAGTAATATCATTAAATAAATTTGTAGAACGCATGGCCACCTCTTTATTATACCACCTCTATATTATGTTTGCTTCTCAATATACGATGTAACAGTTTCTACGTCACTAGTTGAGGGAGCACTCACAATCTGTTTTGCTCGTTATGCGAATTACTCGTTATGAGAGGTGCTCGGTATGAGAGGTGCTCGTTATGTGAGGTGCTCATTATGTGAAGTGCTCGTTATGAGAGGTTCCACTGTACTATTTTTTTAAAGCTAATAATTAATTGAATGTAATAAACTTTTATGAACAATGAAAATAAAATAAAAATCATTAAAATTATTTTATAGTACGCATTTAGTTTAAATTTGTTTTTCAAAACTTGTTTTTTACTTTCCCCAAAATTAAGATAAAAAGTGGAATAATACGACAATAAATACAATACACAATTAATTTTATTTTATATTTTCATTATTTCCAATGAAATTTCAATAATAACATTAATATTTGCGAGTTTTTATGATAATAATTGAAAACATTGTTTATTTTTACACAAGCTTTGGAATATCAAATTCGAAACAAAAAGCCGGTAGTATCAAACGATTAATTTGTCAAAAAAAATATAATAAAAAATATGTGAAAGGATAAAATATTATAGTTTTTGAGTTTTCATACATAAGGACTAATTGCGTAGATTTTCACGGTTGGCAGTAATATGTTTTGTGTGATTTTGGGTAACACACACACTATTAAAAATACAATATAATAAATTTTACCAAAATTAAATACTTTTTCTGTGAGATAGCAACCAAACGGTGGTCGGGGAAGTAAAACGTTATCATTTTTCCTTTCTTTAGTGTTTCAGCACAATGTACAATGACTATTAAAGTAAGGCTGAGATTGATGTTATATTTTCCAAAGAACGAAGAAAGGTTTGAGTTCTCAATCTTGAGAAGGTCCTTTTGGTCAAACAACACCGCACAATACTTCGGGATCGGGTTCTGGGGACACGAAAACGTTACAAAAACTTGCGTAATAAAATTATAACTCTTTTTCATAACAGGAGTCAGACGGTTATTTATTACAGGCTCCAAAACTGAAAAATTTTCTAGGTTAAGGGCTAAAAGCGTAGTGTGCTTGCACGGTACATTTGTTTGTGAGTGCCTACAGCAAATGTGAAATTTTGAAATAGGGTAAGAGGAGAGACTATACGAGTATACTACGAGTAATGAATACTGCATTAAAATATACGTAGAATTTACCACGATTGCGTATCTCTGAAATATTAGTTTCTTAAGAGCAGACGCTTTAGTTTTATATAAATACAAATTAATATCTCATTAATTAATACTAATGAAAACAACGTTTTTTTCAACTACTTCCACTTTTGTCTTTATTTCGACAGTGACCGGTTTCGCCAGGCTCGCTGGCATCGACAGACTGGTAACACTATTGTAAACTGAGTCCTTTAAAACATACAGATCAGGGGTGATAAACATAATTATATAAAAATAATCTTAAAATAATGATGTAAAATTTACTGAATTTAAATATTGGTATTAAAGTTATTTAATATGATTTGTATTCAATATAATAGATTAACGATTTTAGTTTGGCTGACATGTGTACACATGTGTACATGTGAAAAATGTGTACTTATGATTTTATCATTACTGAATTTTAATATAATATGTCATATATCTTGGTCCATTAGGTTGGCATCGCCTTATTTTGTTTTCCCATCCATTAGAGCTGCAAAGGTCTAGTGTCACCAGTCTGTCGATGCCAGTGAGCCTGGCGATACCGGTCGCTGTCGAAATAAAGACAAAAGTGAAAGTAGTTAAAAAACATCGTTTTATTTATTTATTATTTAAAATTAACTACCATCAAGAGATTTCAGTAAAATCATTTGATTATCAGAAATGAAAATGTTTGTTATATTATTATTATATTAATAAGAATTATTTGGGTAGCTATGTCAGTTACTTTCTATTCCGTCCCCTAAAATATAATAAAATTTCTAGAAAGCAATCATTTTTGTTCGTATAATTATTTAATATGGAGTTTTACATCATTGTTCGAGAAAAAAATAATAAGTTGAAGGTAACTGACATACAATAGCTACCAAAATGTTCCTTTACCGTCTCATAAATTATATTAAATATTTTTGAAAACAGACGTTTTCGTTCTTATTAATTAGTGTATTAATTCATTTTGAATGTATACAAATACTTGTAGACGAATAGTGGATTTTACGCATTGCGGGTCACCGTTTTAAGGATTAATTGTATAAATGGGTAAAATCCAGTATTCGTCTACAAGTATTTGTATACATTCAAAATGTTGTAAAAAAACTGGTCCAAGTTAAAAAACGCATAAAAATTGGAGAGACATCTCCAGGCGTTATCTAGCAATACGTTAATGGCGGTAGCCTTTCACATTGCGTTAATAAAGATCTTCTGCTTAGTGTTTAATCCAATTTAAATGGATGGCACTAGTGTAGATTGAGCTAAAAAAATGTAAAGTGTGGTGTTACATTGTAGCATATATACAATTTCCAAAAATTTGACAGACATGGCGGTCGTAAGAATGTAAGGGAATGTTGTATTACATAAAGCGTGCGCTTAACCCAACCAATGACAGGTCATAAGTCCTGTAAACGCCTCGACCACCATATTCTGTTTCCAATTTGCATCTTCGTCTCTATTGAAATACAATTAATCCTTAAAATGATAACCCGCAATGGGTAAAATCCACTATTCGTCTACAAGTATTTGTACACATTAAAAAAAAACTTGATAAATTAAAAAACATTGTTTTTTGTATCACAATTGTATTTTTATTTTAATCCATTTTAATCCAATTGTAATCCATTTAAATTGGATTAAACACTAAGCAGAAGATCTTTATTAACGCAATGTGAAAGGCTACCGCCATTAACGTATTGCTAGATAACGCCTGGAGATGTCTCTCCAATTTTTATGCGTTTTTTAACTTGGACCAGTTTTGTTACAACATTTTGAATGTATACAAATACTTGTAGACGAATACTGGATTTTACCCATTTATACAATTAATCCTTAAAACGGTGACCCGCAATGGGTAAAATCCACTATTCGTCTACAAGTATTTGTACACATTAAAAAAAAACTTGATAAATTAAAAAAAAAAAGTTTTTTGTATCACAATTGTATTTTTATTTTACGCGACAGCTGTTTCATCAACCTATGTTCCTTTAATTTTTCATCATCTTACAATAAAATCAAAATCATAAATATGATGTGATACATAAAATAAATTTTTTCAATATAACAAGTTTATAATGTTAAAGTATCATAGTGTTTCGGCCAAAACAAAGGACTATTTAATTAAATAAAACAATGTTTTTTCCTTAACTTCCACTTTTGTCTTCATTTCGACAAAGACCGGTTTCGCCAGGCTCGCTGTCGAAATAAAGACAATAGTGGAAGTAGTTAAAAAAAAATAAAAAGTCCTGTAAACGCCTCGATCAACATATTTTGTTTACAATTTGCATCTTCGTCTCTATTGAGATACAATTATTAATTCATTAATAAAAATCGTTATTAATTAAGAGAAAATGTTTTTGTGTCCATCAACGAATACACGTCATTTGGATTATTATATCGTTAAGACTACCATCTGTATAGGTGTTATGTATTTCACGCACTATAGATCTCGTACATGTACAGTATATCAAATTAATTTTTATCTTCTGAAGCTTAATGTGGTTATCCAACGTTTTCAAGTACTATCAATAACTTCATAGAAATATCGATTCAGAACCGCTCTGACGCGATACACATCACACCTATTAGTTGTTACACTTAGTTGTCGAATGCGGATAGTTGATGTTAGTCCCATCAGGTATAGATAGCGGATAGACTCAACGCTAACAGCAACATGGCTCTCGGCTCGTCGATAGAGCAAGTCATCCGGAGATAAGATCTGTATCGGGGAGAGGGGCGGGGCGGTGTTGCTCTAAGCGGTTAGCGGCGTTAAGGGAAGAGATTATTTGATAAGTAAGCTATCAGCCGTGTATCAATGACGCCATTAATAACCTTTATAATACTCCGTACACGCTACTCGATAGATTGCTGCTTCATACCATTATTGCCTTTTGTTTACATCAAAATCCTAACGGAATGTTATCATCATTTTTCGTCTTCTTTATGTAAATCAAATAAAGTTCATTTTACTCCTTTCTGCTTAAATACTTTGTCTACATTTAATCTCCCAAGCTCCCATTCCACATCTAATGCAAATTAATCATTTATTAATTTCTATATAAAGTATGTCTTATAAGAAATAGCACAGGTTAATTTTTAAATTTGAATTATTGTATCGAATTTTAAATGCGTTTTTTTAGTCTTTCTTTGTTTAGTTTTTATTATATTTTTATACCTGAAGATGGAGGTATCCTCCGAAACATGTCGTGTTTTTTAAATATTTATATTTATTAAATAGTGGATTAAACAAAGTTTCTCAATTTCTTAGGTATATTACTATAAAATTCCACAGTGTTAATGCCTTAGCGTTCAAAAAGTTCATTTTACAAAAAAAAAACACGAATGATTTAGGGACCTTTCAGATCGATTCATGATGTAAAATTCATACAATATAATATTATAATATACATTTCAATTAAATTTATGTTTTTTTTTAAAGGGCGTTACCAAATATTACAACTTTTAAAAGTATTACCAAATATGGTTCGCATTTAAATAACATTCATTAAAAGTTTGAAAAATTTACCTTCAAATAACCTTGTTATTTTATAAATAAAATAACTAACAAAACGATGGACATATTGTAAACAATTAAATAAATTAAACGTCAGGTTGAATTATTATTGATTCATTCTTATTGTTCTACAATACAATCTACTACCTGTAGACTAAACGCCACCCCCCTTTCATTTAGTATATAATTAGCTATTTTGTCTTATTTTATTAATAAAAAAATATAGATATCTATAAAGGCATTTAAAAGTGCAAAATAAATGTTGTGAAATTACTACGTTTTTCAAAAATTATTCAAAGTTAAAATTTTTGTGAAAAATAACACAAACATTTTAACTTCAATGAAACAAACATTTATTTGTCGTTTTCTTTTTTATATATAATACTTTGTATATACAACACTAACGTTAAAAATAAATCAATTAAATATCAGACATGTTTCGGACAACCCGGTCCTTACTCAGTGATATTCTGAAGACATATAAAATATTATAAAATTGTTTACAAATATGATCAGTTTTGACATATTTGTAAACAATTTTACTATAGATTGCTACTTCATAACATTATTGCCTTTTGTTTAAAACAAAATCCTAACGAAATGTTACCATCATTTTTCGTCTTGTTTATGTAAATCAAACAATGTTCATTTTAGAAAAAAAACAAGCACAAATGATTTAAGAAGCTGTCAGATCGATTAAAGACTTACAATTCGTATATTGTAAATAATTTACAATATTTTAAATAAATTTATAATATCACCGAGGAAGGACCGGGTTGTCCGAAACATGTCTGATATTTAATTTAAAAAAAATTAAAGTTAGTGTTGTAAACAAAGTATATAAAAAAGAAAAGACAAATAAAACATCTACAACACAAAGTATGGCGAACGTAGAAGGAAAAATAAACATTTCTTTGATATTACTTTTTTCTAATTGTCTCTGCAGCACTTTTAACATATGTTCAGTTTAGCAAGAAGCTCTGAAAATGTGGGCTAGATAAAACAATACTACTATATTGTGGTTCGTAGAATGATTAAACCCATCTCCCAGCTTCGTGACTTGTTCACTTATGGCGTGTATAAGTTTTTAACCTTTTAACACACCTTAGTTTTACTTTTATCTATGCTTATTTGAATTTTTATTACAGTTCATACTGAAAATGTGTTAGTTTTGTCGTAGTTTGACTGCCCAATATAACTCGCGTATTTTTTCCACGAAAAAGTATCGTAGAGACGTGGACAGGTGTCAAAATGATGAGGGATTGCCTAAAAGCATATAATGTGGACGTTCTTTGAAACTTTTAAGATATACAATAGTAATATTTGAATAAATTCCAGTAATAACAAACATTTTGAATATTTTTATCTAGAAATCGAACCCGTTATCATATTTCTAAATTCCAATACTCAATCATTACCACAAAACAACTTACTAACTAACTAACTTTCCCCGAAGGGGTAGGCAGAAATAATGGGCACTAGAACTATAGCTTCTGTGGATATATTTTTATTTGCAGTAATGACTTTGAGATAGAGAGATTTGCAAATGATGAAGAAAGAATGACAAAGAAAATATATGTAAACGCCATAAACGTAACAAGAAACAGGGGAAGATCAAATCAATCAAATATTAACCGTCGACCACGTGATGAGTCGGAGAAATCGCCGCGCATGCATGTCAGCAAATCATAGAGTGGCGGTCCATTCATTCTGTCTACCTCGAAAGGGTAGGTAGAAATAATGAAAAAGGTGATGGTAAGGTTAGGTTGGTTATGTAGCATTTTGAGAGGCACAATTAATTAATCTTAAAAATCATATTCCAATAGAGTTGATCATTATGATAATATTATAAAATATATTTTTTTAAAACTACCCCCTTTAAATCTGTCGTCCACAGAAGTGGATGAGCGTGTTTAAGTGACACCCGTCAATTACCCTCGAGGTACCTAATTAAACAATTTTTCGTAATTCAAATCACTTCGTCAGATCGTTCGATTACAGGAAATACGACAAACATTGGAGTAGATCAAATTTTCTGTGCTATATTCTGAAATATTGATTGCTGTTAGAAATGGAAAAAACGTAGGTTTAATTCATATTCGACAATTCGTTTCGATGTATTTCGGCAGCTAGCTGCCATTTTGTGGTCTGTATACGTTTTGAAATAATAAAAATAGCTTAGTTAAACAGCTGTGGTCCACTGCTGGACATAGGCCTCCTCTATACTTCTCAACGTATTCCTGTCTTGTGCCTTTCGCATCCAATCACCAGCAAATTTTCGAACATCATCGAATCATCGTGTGGGGGATCTACTTCTGTTTTTTGTCTTCGCGAGGTCTCCATTCCACCATCCTTCTTGTCTATCTGTCGTCCACTAATCTGGCAATATGTCCCCTGAAATGACCATTTGAGCTTAACCACACTTTCGATGACATTCGTTAGTCCTTTCTTCTACGTATTTCAATATTTCTTATTCTCTCTGAGAGTCTTAGATGTAGCATGATCTTGTGTGGGCGGCATATGGCAATCTGAAGAAGTTCTTGTCAGTAACATTCCCCAAAGTCTGAAACGTATTATGTATGACCAACGCATACATCCAATTGACACTGAAGTCGACCATAAGGAGACTCCTTGCAGCATAAAGGAAATACGAAACTAGCTAAGCTGGTGTAAAAATAACTTGAATTTATTGTATTTCCTATTGATTTTTCATAAACATTCATATAAAGTCACTGATAAATATTTGCAATCGATACAAATAAATTGTCACTCATTTTACTGTCATTTCTCAACACGTTATTCTATATTTTAGATTTTTTTTTACTACATTATTGTTAGTTTATATCTATACCATTGATATAATTTCCGTATTATTTATTTATTCTTCGTTTGGTAACAAAATAGTCATAGAAGTACTTAATTAATTAATTTGATAATCATACATTTGATAAATTTTTGTGTTAAATTATTTTTATTTTGTTATTATATTTTATATCATTGTATTTTATATTATTTGTTTTAGATTTATTTTGTGGGTGTCGGACGATCGAAGTGTACGCGGGAGATGCCTATTGGTGGCGATGAGGTTCGCAACCCATCACACCGCGTCTCCCGCGGAGCGAAAAGAGAAGAATGGAGTGCCGCATCAGTAAAAGTGTGACAGTCCATTCTTTCTGCCTACCCTTTCGGGGAGACGGCGTGATGGTTAGTTAGTTAGTTAGTTTACATTTGATAATGCCTTAGAAGGGCGAAAAATGTCATTCGCATAAAATATAATAAAACTTCTAGAAAACTGACGATTTCTTTCGTAGAAATGATTTAATATGGAGTTTTACATCATTGTTCAAGAAACAATTAACTGAATTAATTCATTTTCTAAATTAATTAATTTCTTATCATAGAAAATCTAAAAGTGCAAACATAATCTTATACATTGATAAGAACGAAAGGCTTGCAAAACAAACGAAACCCACTTAAAATATATTTTATCATAAAACCATTCGAATATTGCAAAAATTCTAGCTGACTCGTTAAATTCAATCATTTTCAGTGGGTTTCGGATAATGGAATTGTCTCCAACCAACAAAAACGAGTGCCTTCAGCACTTATCTGACATTTTGTATTACTGTGACAAGAAAAATAAAGCTACTTTTGTAGCCACAACACTATATTGATCTGTTAAACTACAGTACAAATGAAAAAATAAAAAAAATACTTTTATTGATCAAGTTTAAAGATTTTTAAGGAACGAGGCATCAAAATAATAATTTCATATCAATGAGGCTATAGTGCATTTTTTAAATACTTTTTTTTTTACTTTTCCTTGAGTGGTTAACATAAACACTCAAGTGAAATATATATTTATATTTTTTACAATTTGCTACATTCATTAGAAATCGTTCCGTGTAGCAAAATATAAAGTACATATAATTCTTTTTATAGTACTAATTGATCGATCAACGTAAGACGGTCGATCAAAAAAGTGAGCGCAAAAGGCTGGAGGCGTTTGAAATGTAGACCTACCGACGAATTGCCCATGTTTCATGGTGGGATCACGTTAGGTACAATTGAAGAGGTTCTCAGCAGAGTTGAAGAGAATAGGCACAAGTTCAACACCATAGCGGAGAGGCGCGCGAGATGGATTGGTCATCGGTCATGTGTTGCGACACGAATGTATGGAGGGAATGGTCGAGGGATCGATTGGCAGAGGATGACCTCGCCAGGAGTACCTAGACCAGATTTGCCGAGATATGGGCTGCACCTCTTATGCGGAGTTGAATAGAGTTGCCGAGGACCGAGCGGAATGGAAGAGGAGATGCGTCGCCTTGCTGCAGACCAATCTTTAGATCGAGACCAGAGAAGAGAGAATTGAATAATTAATACGAATGAAGGCGTTTGTTTCACCTTGCTAAAGGTATTATCAGATATTTGACATTATTTATTATAAAGTTTAACATCATCGTTTAAGAAACCATTAACTAATTGAATAAGTTTAACTGAAAGGCAAAATATCCGTTGTATAATAAATATATACATTTATTTTCATTTCAAGTTCAGACAGAAACTTTCAAATTAATGAACCATATAAAGTTTAAAAAAACTCTTAAGTTGTCTTATTTAATACAATACCTATTTTTGTGATGAACATATATTGATGAGGATGATAATATTACAATGGTGGTGGGAAATGTGAAAAATACACTAATATTTCCTCATTTTTTCTGTCACTACTACAAGAGGATAATGAAAAATTAAACAACACCACATCTAAACAGAGAATGAGTGCAGTTGATTAAAAAAGTGGCCACCAAATTGTAAAACACTCACAAATCATTATGTTATAATACTATATAGTTTTGAGTATATCTGGTGACACCGGTGGGAAGAGCAATTAGTCTGCTGAACGCGGTCGACTCTTTCATGGTAGTGAAAGTACATTCAGAGGGCAAATACTATTGACTTTGGAAAGTATCTTGTCTTCCTAATGTCGAACCATCTCTAATGCGTTCCTGGTACTTTGTTGTATTTTTATGATATTTTACCTGTACTTAATCAATGCCTTAAACATTTTCCTGTTAGTAATGTCTATTGAGTTAATAAACTGACTTGACTTGATTTGATTTGATTTGATTTGTCTATATGTCAAGTATTATTAAACTTATTGAACGCTAAGGCATTCACACTGTGGAATTCTATAGTAATATACTTAGAAAATTGAAAATAACTGTTTAATCCACAAAATATTAAAAAAATATTTAAAAAACACGCCATGTTTCGGAGGATACCTCCATCTTCAGGTGTAAAAACATAATAAAAATTAAACAAAAATACTAATATATTAACGCATTTAAAATTCGATACAATATTTCAAATTAAATTTAATCAAGTATTATTAATTAATAAATTTTATTGTTTCTTGACCAATGATGTAAAACTCCAAAATAAATCATTTATACGAATTAAAACATCTCTTTTCTAGAAGTTTTATTATAATTTATGGGAATGACATATTTCTAAGGTATTGTTAAATGTATTGATAATGACTTAGAAAGTCATTTGCATTTATTAACATAAAACTTCTAAAGAACTTTTCATTCGTATTAATTATTTAATAAATTATACTTATTATTTAATAATTTTGACGTAGCTACCGAAAATCCAGTCTTTCGTTTATTGTATTATGTACAACCTAATAGTTTACTTAGTTATGAAATAAGGAAAGATTTCTGGAGTAAGGGTTTAGCTCTTACCATTTTCTCTTTCCACGGAGCGCAGAGAAAGGGGTGTGTGTTCGGTAGCCATTAGAGGTCGCTGGAGCGAGCAAATTTAATTTTCTCCTCAACCGTCTCCGGGGGCCATTACATTCGGTATTTAAAATTGGAACACCATAAGCACAAGTGATGAATGTGGCTGAAAGAAATCGCCTAGACGCTAGCCATTACAGCATTAATACTCATTAAATTAAGTTATAATTAATTTTCCAACTGTTTAATTAATGTATGCCGGCTAAAATCCTTCATCTTCTTCTTATTCGTCTTCTATTGAAGGTTAAACAACATTATGGCTATTTATTGATTCTTGAAAAAAAAATTACTACTTTAAATTAAATATTTAATATAAATGAAAATGTCTGTCTGTTGTGTTTCTAAAAGTTTTATTATAGTTTGTAGGAATAACATGTGTTGCCTTTTCAATGCATTAATAAATATCAAATATAAAGTAAGATGAAAAACTTAATAAAACTCCTAGAAGACATTTCATTTAAATTAATTGTTTTTTACGACCGTTATGTATGGAAGCGAAGCATGGAACTGAGATCTATTGGACGAATGTGTGGATACTCTGTGTATGATATGTATATGTGTCGAATGAAAATATAAGAAGTGAATGCGGTGCGAATGATGGTGTTATGAAAAAAATAATGAAAGAATCATTAAGATGGTTTGGACCCATGGAAAGAAAAAATGATAAAACAAGTATATGTTATCGACGCGCGTGCATGAAACGCTGTACGAATGTTGAGGAAACGAGAGAAATTTGTCAGGAAAGAAAAGTGTGGCAGTCCATTCTTTCTGCCTACTCCATCGGGTAGACGGCGTGATGGTAAGTTAGTTAATTGTTTAAATGTATTTTCTTTTCTTTCATTTTACCACCATACTAAAGTAGAGAAAAAAATAATTTATAATCATTTCTACTAAGTACACTACATTAAATATAACAACATGTACTCGAATATTGCATATGTATGTATTATATATAATAGACCGTATTCAAAACATTATATTAAGTAAATGTGTGTATCCTACAGTCACAAGATAATTATGCTCTCTACATACTTACATAAATTATTATTTCGTGACTTAAGAGATACCTAGTTTATATGTTAATTGTACTAAAATATAAATTAGGTACTTATGTTGATATTATTATATAAACATTTCACTCGCATTTGAAAGTGATTAACAATTCCTTCAGTAGCATGGATGATTTAAATAAATAATGAAAAGTAATATTAGTTTATTATGTACTTTATTTTATTTGACTTGTTATATTAGTATCGACCGGTTTCGGCAACTCGCTGCCACCTTCTGGTGATCATCACCCAGAAGACGGTAGCGACCTGCCGAAGCTAGAGTTTAACAAACAAGTGGAAGAATATTTAACATATATTGTGAATTTATCAATGAAAGGCCGTTCACAATGGAGTTCTTGTCCCAACCCTAATGTATGGAAGCGAAGCATGGAACTGGCAGAAGAAGGGTGAGAGCAGAATAAATGCGGTAGAGATGAGGTCCTTTAGACGTATGTGTGGTAGAACGATATATGACAGAATCTCAAATGCTGATATAAGAAAGGAATGTAAGAGCGGAAGTCGATATTATGAACTAAATTATGAAAGGATCGCTGCGTTGGTTCGGACATATGGAGCGCATGGATGGAGAAAGTATACGTTAATGATGTAAATGGAGTACGGAGTCGAGGCAGACCGAGGAAGACATGGCATGACCAAATTAATCAGATTTTAAAGGTTGGTCATGTTAGAAGCCCGAAGAAACGACGATGCGTGTATGACTCGCTGTATAAATTTGGAAGAAACTAGAGAGGTATGCCAGGATAGAGTGGCGTGGTGGTCCATTCTCTTTGCCTACCCCTGCGGGGAAACGGCGTGATGGTTTGTTGTTGTTGTTATAATTTTTTTTCATTATTCACAATGAACTTCTACCAAGAAACTAAACAACAGTAATATTTAACGATTAAAATAGTTATAGTGATTATAAAGAAATAGAAGAGATTAAAATAGATTTTAAAACATTAAAAAAAGTATTTCTTGAATCGGATAAGTAAATAAATTTGATATAAAAACCTCTGTTGGAAGTAAGCTATAAATTGACATAAGAAATGCTTAACTTGGTAGAATTTTGGAAAACGCAGCTAAACAGCTTGGATTGCACGCATATCCGAAATCATTTAGGTAATTAAATACACAAACACACAAGGTGTTCAAAATATTAAGTTTCTTCCAAAAATATTAAAATTCTGTATCATAAGCAAAGGCGACAAGTTTATTTAACTTAGAAAAACCGACTATCTAGTATATAAAAACTAACTAACTAACCACTTTCCAAAGGGGTGGGCAGAAATAATGGACTGCTACACTTTTAATTCCTGTCTATTTACCTTGATTCCTTAACATTCATACATCGTGTCATGCACGCACCTCGATTTCTCCAACGAGAAGACTGCTGACTTGGAGACCGTGGACGAAAAAAGAGAAATGCATGGCGACCGCAACTACGGTGGAAGGATGATCTGAACAGACAGGTCGGAATAACCTGGATGCAGTTGGCACAAGACAGAGTGACATGGATGCGAATGAAGGAGGCCTTTGTCCAGGAGTGGACGGTAATAGTCTGAGGAAGAAGAAGAAGAAGAAGGTTATCACTTCCTCAAATATGTCAAACTTTATATAAAGTTTTTTTTT
The DNA here is from genome assembly GCA_022606425.2 of Lepidostoma basale. Classification (NCBI taxonomy): domain Eukaryota; kingdom Metazoa; phylum Arthropoda; class Insecta; order Trichoptera; family Lepidostomatidae; genus Lepidostoma; species Lepidostoma basale. Next base: position 1,126,483 of record JAHDVF020000555.1, on the reverse strand, counting down.
AATGTATACAAATACTTGTAGACAAATACTGGCTTACAAAAGCTTACAAATTATCTTAATACTATCGATTGACCTACAAAATGTGAAGTTATTTAAAAATAGTAGCATATATACAAGTTCCAAAAATTTGAAGGGCGGAATGGGGAATGCTGTTAACATGAAGTGATCGCTTAACCCAACCAATGACAGGTCATAAGTCCCGTAAACGCCTCGACTACCATATTCTGTTTCCAAAAATTTTTTAACATCTTCGTATTTATAATAATTTGGATGACAAAGTTCGTTTCCTAGTTTTTTTTTTAATTATGCACGTTCAGGTGGAAAACATCAATATCACCAAAGTGCTTATTATAGTTGCCGCAAATCCGGTACATTACCGCGCTCTGGGCGTAGTTAGAGCGATAATTAGGAATGTGGAAAACTTGGCTGGCGGGTTGGTCTTGTGCGAGACATTACGAGACATATACAATATTACTATGTCATAAAGTTTTCTTGTCGAATGATATTAGATCACATAATTTCGTATAATTAATTCCAGGACACCCTGTGTACACTTGATGCTCGTACTAAAATTTAGTTAACGACATAAATCCGTAAATAACGAACAAGAACAATGTTGGCGGTGTAGGTATGTATCGTGGCCTCACAGAATTCCTTTTATGACGGGATGTCATTATGTGTTACAAAGGAAGGATAAATTAATTATGCCCGGAATTTCCGTGCTGTATGGCCCGGGTCTGGAGATTTGGGCAATCTAATCGAAGCTTAATTATTGCCACGGGTTGCGGTTTGTTGTTAGCATACTTAATTGCCTAAAACGTACGCACTATTCGCGTGGCATATAGATAAAAAAATATATCTCGTGTCAGTCACCTTACACGCTTTTCATCTGCAGGACCCATTGCCAAAATCCTAATATTTACTATAACAAGCAAAACTATGATGCGTCGCCGTCGGCTATCTGAGGAGTCTGAGAAATTGACGCGCGTGCATGACACGATGTATAAATGTTCAAACTAAATCAAATCAAATCAGTTTATTTACTCAAAATACATTACAAACTGCAAAATGTTAGAGACATCTGTTTTTTTTAAATAAAAAATTAATTAACTTTTTTTAAAACCCAATTGGGTTATATGGATACATTTTTAGAACTAACTAACTAACCATCACGCCATTTCCCCGGAGGGGTAGGCAGAGAGGATGGATCGCCACACTGGCCCGTCCTGGCATACCTCTCGGGCTTCCTTTACATTCATACATCGTACCATGCACGCACGTCGATTATTCCGACTTCGAATGTGGCCGCCTTTTAGTAATTGATTAATTTGGTCATGCCATGTTTTCCTCGGTCGTCCTCGGCTTCTTTTCTCACTCACGCTGCTTGTGTACAACTTTTTAACCATTCTGCTCTCTACCATTCGTTCCATATGTCCAAACCATCTCAGGGATCCTTTTTTAATTTTAGATTTAATTTTAGATTCCTTTTTTAGATCTTACTATTAATTATGCATTGTTTCAGATATATTTTATATTGAGTTGTAGTGAGTCTCCTTGTGTCTTTTGGTAGTTCATTGTAGAGTTTCAGTCCATTGTTCAATATTCTTGATTGTCCTGTCTTAATTCGTGCATTTGGTAAGTGGTATCTGTCGCAGTTCCTGGTCCGGTGTCTGTGTATGTCTGAATTTTTAGTTAGTTTGTAGCTGCTGTCTGTTGTCTTTTCCATGGTCCTACTGTGTACAATTTTTGAGGTCTCATATTTGGTCAGGTCTGATATGTCCATTTGTTTTTATTTGTCTGTAAACTTGTATGGTTGGGGTAAGGTAGTAATGTTATATAGGTAGTAATGTTATATGCTAATTTTATTATTTTATTTTATTGTCTTTGGAGGTTGAGGTTGAGGTTGGTTCGACATTAGGAAGATAAGATACTTTCTAAAGCCAAGAGTATTTGTCCCCTGAACGTACCTTCACTAATATGAAAGATCGATCTCCGAGGAGACCGCGTTCAGCAAACTTTCAGCAGAGAAATCTATCAGGGACAAAAAAACCAACACCCTCTAGCACGGCCGAGTTCCCGAAATATCCCCTGATTTTTTAAAGGTTATGAGATGCCCATCTCTTCGAAGCTGTAAAGAATTGGTTCCGGGCATTCCTAAAAGAAATGCCGTAGGATAGAGCCACGGATAACTACCATACTCCCTCATGTAGAGATACCTCATGAGGAAGCGAGAGAAATATGTCAGGAAAGAAAAGTGTGGCAGTCCATTCTTTCTGCCCACCCTTTCGGAGAGACGGCGTGATGGTTAGTTAGTTAGTTAGTTAGCAAAACTTTGCATTACGTAACGTTTCAATACATTTTATTTCCTCCACCATTTCAAATGCATATTTTAGTTGTTTAGATTTTTTTGTATGAGGGTTAGAAAAGTCTCATATTCGGGTCAAGGTGTTAAAGGGAGAAATATACCACCTTCTTTGGTTGATAATTGTCGATTATTGACGACCTTCGTGGCCGAATGTGACGTTCGATTCCCGGCGAGTGCAGTGTAATTGTCGCACTGTCTTTGGTCTGGTTTAGAATTCACGTGACAATAAAATGGCGATAGATTAGCTACCTATCACAAGTCACGAGAATCACTATGATAGCTATAATACTCTTTACATCGATTTGGCTCATGCTGTCATGATGTAAAGAGCGATTGAACAAAATAAATAATAATATTAATCAAGGGCAAGATAAATAGACGCCGAGGAGTTGGAAGAAGGCAGTTGTGCCGGCTACAGAATATAAATAATTTGACAGGAATAAGAGTTGAAAACCTGTTTCAAGTAGTACATAACAGAGATGATTTCGCTGCAGTGATCACCATCGTTGGGGGAACCTGACACCAAGAATATGATTTTTTTACGAAAAAAAAACCACTGTTTTTCTTCGCTTTAAACGTGGGTGTGAAAATCTTTTCAAAAGTGGAAAAAACATTGGTCCTTCCTTCGTAGTCTTGAACTTTTATATTCGTGATAATTGTTAAAATTAGTTGCGTTTAGTTCATTTTAATTGGGAAGAATGCATGAAAAAAGAATGCTAAAGAAAGTATATGGTGTAAAAGATTTGAATGGTGGAAGAAATAAGGGACGACCGATGGAAACGTAGTATAATCTTCTTCTTGATGTATGGATTTTGACAATGCGAGAGAAATATGTGAGGATATTGTGAAAGTCCATTTTTTAGGACTATTCTTTGGATGAAACGACGTGACGGTAAGTTGAATAGTTTTATAGTTAGTTTTCATTGTGTTCATATGTTATGTTATGATAAGACAAACATAAATATAATAAGGCAAAATAAATAAAGTAAGCGTTTTATTTAAACCAGTTGTCGAGAGAAATCAAAGAATTATTGAAATCAAATAAATTAAGATTCGTCTTTATCGGTTAAATTTGTAGAAGGAATTAAAATATTATTTTCGCAGTCCATTGTCTTAAAAATGAAAAGGTTAAGAGAAAAAAATGCGCTGATGAAGTAAAATATGAAGTAATCATTCTCTTTTTATTTTTCGCTGACGAAATACCTTTAAAATAAATTCCAATTATATATTCCCTTTGAATAAGTTTTCCATTTATAATCCTCTAATTAAGGCTATATAATACTAAATTTTCCGGGAAATTAAGTAATTTGGGAGACCAATTGTTGTAGAAGTCAAAGATTAATAATTAAAGAATTTACATAAAATTATTAAAACATCAAATTACGCTTATTGATTCGAGGCGTAAGACAAGAGAGAAGGCAAAGAGACAGACATTGGGAGGGGCGAAGTTGGAAAAAGATATTTAATTTTATCCTTGAAAAGGTATTTTTTCGGTTTTACCACCGAAAGAAGATTAGGTTTTTTACGTTTTAATGGGTATTATGGCGACTTAGTGAAAATAAGTCCAATCTGCTAATGCACACTGGTAACAAATCAAATAATATTCAAGTCGAGTGCTAATTTTTCATTTCGCGTATTGGCATTGGCTTACTTTAGACAAAGGAGACTTTTATATAATAGATGCTTTCTTCTGATTTGGTAATTGAACCTCTGTGCCAGAAATTTGTTGAACAAAAAAAGCACAGATGCCAGAAATTTGTTGAACAAAAAAAGCACCTGCTTACAAGTACAAAGAATCTTGGGTTTTGTTTTTTCTTTCGGCGTGATAATTATTTTTATAAATATAATTTTCTCAACACAACATCATAATTTTAAAGACGATTAAAAATTATATTAAAAGAAACTAAATTTATTATCCATAAACTAAATTTATTACACATAGTTAAATTATTAAGAAAAATTTATTCACTTTGCCAAGGCAAATATTTACATTGTTTGAATTAATGAAATCTTTGATAATGTCTTAGCAAGATGAAAAATGTGATTTCTTTAAAATATAATACAACTTGTAAGAAAAAGATTTTCATTCATTTTAATTATTTAATACGTAGTTTTAAATCATTGTTCAAGTATTTTTTTAATAATATTTTAATACAAATTGAAATTTTTATGCCTTAAAAATATATAATTTATGTTATTTTCGAACGCTCAAAAATACTGAAAATAAATACGCATTTTTTTTGTTAATACCTTAGTTAGATTATTTTAGATAATATACTATTAAATTATAAAGTGTGACAGTCCATTCTTTCTGCCTACCCTCTCGGGGAGACGGCGTGATGGTTAGTTAGTTAGTTAGTTACTATTAAAATATAGTAAAGTTTAACGTCAATTGCATAAAAATATTTTTGAATCTAATTATTTAACAAATACATTTTTTCTAAAATATTGACGACCTTCGTAGCTGAGTGGAAACAGCTTTGAATGCTACAAAGAAAGTTCGGGGTTCGATTACTAGCAATGATAATAAAAATGGCAGTAGTTTAGCTACCTGTCACATGTCATGATAATCAATAGCTAAAAAAATTCTACACACTAATTGTATTCAAATAACCTATAAAATAACAAGCATGTTGGAAGCAACGGGAAACTTCTACATTAAAGGTTCAAATGGAAAGGTATAGATATTTAATATCACTGACCTCTAATATATTTCAAAGGTTTATCCAATGTGTATGTATTTTCTTGTATATACTTATATATTATAAATATTTCACATGCTTGCAGATTAACTTTAATATTATTTACGTCACCCGATTAATCACACGCGCGGAGAATATTGAGGACCGCTGATGGATGTATGGATTGATTAAGTCAATACTATTGAATATTTTTCTCCATGTCCAAACATCCTTAACCCTCATGCGGCTGGCTTTATTAGCAGTAAAAATAAACACAGTCTTGAACTGCAGTTGTCAATATTTACAGTTCAAACAAATAGTCCCGGTTCATCATTTTATAACTCATGATTTAGTAGTTAGGAACTTGTACAACAACAAACCATCAAGCCGTTTCCTCATAAGGGTAGGCAGAGATAATGGACCGCCACACTACTCTATCCTGGCACACCTCTCTAGGTTCCTCCACATTCATACAGCGAGTCATACACGCACGTCGATTCTTCCTACTTGACCAACCTTTAAAATTTGATTAATTTGGTCATGCCATGTTTTCCTCGGTCTGCCTCATCATTAACGTATAATTTCTTAACTATCCTTTCTCCGTCCATGCGCTCTATATGTCCGAACCAACGCAGAAGGAACTTAAGTAAAAAGGTTAATAAGACCCATTTATATATGAGCTGCAAATGTAGTCTCACGCAATTCGAAACCATTTTTTTGTACTTCAAATTTAGCCATCCGCGCTGTAGGGGTTAAGGGATTCGAGGATTCTACGGAGGTTTTTCCTTTCGAAGGTAGTTTCATTTCATCACGTTAAGTAATTGTCCAGTTCTTCGAGATATAAATAAAGGTTTTAAATAGACTGGTATAGGTTTTTCTGAATAGTAGACGCGATTTTAATTGTTTAATGGGCTCAGTAAAACATCAGTTTGCAGCAAATATCACTCTTCGCTGACATAATTTTATTTGTAAACTAGGAAACCTAAGTATGTGACCTGTTCCATAAAATGAATGATATTTCAAATCTTTATCTTAATCGAATGTAAATATAAATCTTATTTTTTTCCTGGCGCTGTTTCCGTACGCAGATTTGCGATTTAGTTTATTTCTACAGATCGGGAACTAGCCTATTGAAAGACTGATGCCGACTAAGGTGTAATCTAACGATCTTCGTAAGTTTCTTAAGCTTCTTACATCATCAGATATCATCCGCAGCTTGGGCACAGAATCTAGAATCGATCGTCACCAGACTTGTGTTCAAATGTTTCTAATCTATTTAACAATAAATTTTTGTCTCTTTATCTAACTATCATTCAATCCTGTATTTAATAAAAGGTATTAATGTTATACGTTACACACTCTAGCAAATTCTAAATACAAGCACAATGAAAACTGGTTACCTGTCATGGGTTGACTACGTTTTCTGCTCAGGACAAATCGAATCTATCAATCCTAATAGGCATCAAAGCAGTTTCGAGCCAAATCGTTTGAATTGTTATGACAGTGTTATGTGGATACGTTAGCTGATTTAGACAGGCACTGCAAAATAGATAAACAGAAGGCATTTGATCATAGAAGGTGAAACCAAAAGACAAAATGGTTTTTAGTTTAAACCAACAGTGATTATATTTGCTTGCACAGTTTATTATACAATCTAAACCATTTTACTAACTAACTAACTAACCATCACGCCGTCTCCCCGAAAGGGTAGGCAGAAAGAATGGACTGTCACACTTTAACCGATGCGGCACTCCATCCTTCTCTTTTCGCCCCGCGGGAGATGCAGTGTGATGGGTTGCGAACCTCATCGCCACCAATAGGCATCTCCCGCGCACACTTCGATCTTCCAACATCCACAAAATAAATCTAAAACAAATAATATAAAATACAATGATATAAAATAAAATAACAAAATAAAATAATTTAATACAAAATGTTATTTTTAGATGGTGCACATTTGTCTATTTAATTTATGTTCCACGAATCCACCGTTTTTTAAATTTAGCACATAATGTTTTTCCGATGTTGCACATGTTGACATGGACTATCCGGACTTTTGTGTTTATTTAATTTATGTTACACGTATCCACCGTTTTTTAAATTAGCTGTTATATGATTGAATTAATGTTCCACGTATCCACTTTTTTATTTGGCAGTACTTAGGCACTTAAAACCAACCAACACCAGCAAGAACTTTAAAAGAATATTGAAGAAATTATTCAAATTGTCATTGGAACAAATGAAAAATTTATTTTTACACCTGTCAAAATTTTTATATAAACGAAAAAACTTGTATAATTTTGACATCAAAACAGTACAAACGTATTACGTCTCACAATTAACTATTATAAAGTGCGGCAACAATCAAATTGACCAAAACAATTCACTTATACACGTAATTTCGCCAAATTCACGGGAGCACCACATGAACCAAACCAAATTTTTAAAATCAGAACTATTGTCTCAACCATTTTAAAATAATTTAATAAATTTTTTTCAATTTTAGATAAACTTAAGGTGTTCCTGTGGAGTTCCATAATGCCGAATTTTTCTGAATTTAAACACTGTTTTTTTCCCACTTTTGAGTTTATTTTTCTCGACATGTTTCGAATGCGAAACTAGATAAAAACTATCGTTCTCCCGATGATGAAGGTGTAAGCCTTCGAAACATGTCGAGAAAAATAAACTCAAAAGTGGAAAAATAAGTGTTTTAATTCATAAAAATTCGTTAATTGTTTTTACTGAAATATCTTGATGGAAGCTAATTTTTTACGTATATATTTCTTACGCTATTTGGTTCTGTCTCCTTTCAGTTCAGTCTTCCAAATACCTCAGATAAATTAACTTAGTAAACTTTTATGACAGAAAGCGACCACCGACAACGACGAATAGTTTATATTATAAGTTGAGAACCTAAATTGCAGGCAATTTCGGATAAAGTGTTGTAGAAGCAGTGGTAAGGGAAAGGAAGACGTGAAATTGGACAAAAGCCAGAACAACGTGAAATCCAAAGTAAATAAATTTGTTTTAATATAAAATAATGTGATAATGATTTATTTACTACTTCAACTAAATTAATTAATCTTAGACTATGAATAAAAATACTTTTTACCAAAGAAGGTACGCCAAATCCTAGGTATCGGTTTGCAGCAAAGTCTAATATATCTACTGGTTCATGGGATGCCACTTGGGCCTTAGATGTGGTCATTTCCAGTTGCTTTCTAGATTTTTGTATATAACAGGTTATTTGAACGCAATTACTGTATGCATTTTTTTAGCTATTGATTCTCATATTAAAATGTTAGGTTCCCTGTGTTCTTGTCCCTAGTTTCCATGACTGTTTTCTCTATTTACTTAAGATTTTATTTATTTATTTCAACATTCCAAGTTTCCTTTTCCATCCCACAATCTGTCACAATTTTATAATAGGCCATAAAATCATTTACCATATTTTGCTTTGTTATGTTAGATTGGGACATAGAAATGGATTGAAATTAAACTGGATTAAATGTGGCTTAGATACCCTTTTTCCTTTTGCTTTTTTTTTGGAATGGTGCATTCTCCAGCTAATGTAGGGCCTAGGGATGGGTTTGAGCAAAGCTGACGAAGGGGCGCCGCTCCGACCTATAATTTGCATTTGTATTAACAATCACTGTACACAATAAATATTGATTCTCATAGCGTGTGATTGGTAGCTTGTATATCGAAATTTTTATTATCACGTGAATTCTACCAGACCAAAAACAGTGTGAGATTTTTTTTTCAAATTATCATCGCCGGGAATCAAATCCGGGACCTTTGGTGTGGAAGTCATAGTCTACTCTGACACAAAACATATTCCTTCCGGACACCGTCCACCTGGAAGACCACCTATGAGATGGAGGGACATTTGGAACTCATCATCTCTGTGTCACAGATTCACTATAAACTCTTGAGTCGTAAGATATTAATGACATTTACGAAACATCACTTTTTCAGATTGTAAAACATGAAGCTGATAGCCGATAAAATATTTAAAAACAACACAACAACAACAACAAAAAGGGGTAGGGGTAGGCAGAGAAAATTGACTGCCATACTACTCTATCATGACATACCTCTCTAGCTTCCTCCACATTCATACACGCACGTCGATTCCTCCGACTTCTTACATGACCAACCTTTAAAATTTGATTAATTTGGTCATGCCATGTTTTCCTCGGTCTGCCTCGACTCCGTATCCCATTTACATCATTAATGTATACTTTCTCCATCCATGCGTTCCATATGTCCGAACCAGCGCAGCGATCCTTTCATAATTTTGTTCATAATACCTTATTTCGCTCTACATTCCTTTCTAATATCAGCATTTGAGATTCTGTCGTACATCGTTCTACCACACATACGTCTTAGGGATCCCAGCTCTACCGCATTTATTCTGCTCTCATCTTCTTTCTGGCAGTTCCATGCTTCGCTTCCATACATAACAGCTTTAATCAAAAATTTTAATTTTGTGTAAACCAATAGATGTCGCTGGTTGTCCAAATATTAGCATAACCAGGGAATATTCGAGAAATTTTAAATGACCCAAAACATTGGGGCCACACTCTGGCCCCACGGTTGGGGCGGTACGCACAGGTTAAAATAAAAATACGAAGAAGAAGATATTTTATCATGCATGACGAGTGCGTAAAAGCGAATTAAGGGAATGAAACAGTTACTTTAAATATTTGGAAAACGTTCTAAAAATATTTGAAAAAGTTTATTCTATTCTTAAACTTACTCCTGCTAATATTATTGTGTGTAAATCACACGAGGTGTTCCACTTACTTATGGTATACCCTAAGCACCTTCCATGTATCACCGCCCTGGCAAATAATGTGAACAAAACACAATTAGGGGATGTTTGAAGCCATAAGGAATGTCCATAAATCAACAAAATATAATATTTCTGCACTCGCCGGCGCGCGGAGATAGTTTCCATTTGCAGATTAATGGCTCTCGAACGCTTCCTGAAAGAATTCCGAGAGGAATTTCCTGCTCAGACAATAGCAATAATTTTATTTTGTACCAATGTATAAGATTCAAGACTCACAAAATATAATATATTTAAGGATTAATTATTTCTCAACAGAGACGAAGATGTAAATTGTTTTTGGAAACAGAATATGGTGGTCGAGGCGCTTACAGGACTTATGCCCTGTCATTGTTTGGGTTAAGCGATCGCTTTATGTAATACAACATTCCACATTCCGCCCTTCCTACGACCACTACGTCTGACAAATTTTACCATATTTTATATAACAACAAATTTTATAACAACAACAAATATATAACAACAAATATATAACAACAAATTTTCACATAAAGCGATCGCTTAACCCAACCAATGACAGGTCATAAGTCCTCGCGCCTCGGCCACCATATTCTGTTTCCAAAAACAATTTACATCTTCGTCTCTATTGAGATACAATTAATCCTTAAAAATGATTAACCCGCAATGGGTAAAATCCAGTATTTGTCTTCAAGTATTTGTATACATTCAAAATAAAAAAATATGATATATTTGTCTAACAAATGACTAATTATTTAAATATTAGGGTTGACATTAGGGTTTAATAAATCTGGACTGTAAAAGTGAATGTAATGAAACGTTTGCAGGTGTTCGAGATGTGGATAACGTGGACCAATAGGGTCAGTAATGCAGATGTACTACAGAGAACCAGAGCCAATAGAGAGCTGTTGTCGAGTGTGAAAATTAGAAAGGTTTCATATTTGGGTCATGTGCTATGGGGAGAAAAATACCACCCCCTTCGACTGATATTAATGGGTAAAGTGGAGGGACGTCGGGGAGTTGGTAGAAGGCAGCTGTCCTGGCTGCAGAACATGCAAGATAGAGATGCCTTTGCTGCAGTGATCGCCAACGTTGGGGGGACCTGACACGACACCAAAAGAAGAAAAATAGTTTAATAATGTACTGTTAGGTTAGGTTAGATGGTATGTTTCGTAAATGTCATTTGACCAGAGCTGATACCTCAAGAACTTAAGTGCGGGTGGCAGAGATGCAGACGCCGAGGATATTGGCAGGAAAGACTCTTCGAGATAGGGTGAGGAACACGGGTATTCGTGAAATATGCAAGGTGGAAGATATCGTGAGATGGGACACACAACGCATAATATACTGGAATGCGCACGTGCAAAGGATGGATCCTCCCAGAACTCCACACGCTGTGGCGCATCAGATTCCTGCCGGCTACCGTCCCCCCGGAAGACCGCCAAATAGTTGGAGTAATAGCTGGGAGTCGACCTCCTAAGAGAGGCCAGCCTGATTACAGGAATAGACCAAAGGTCTATAAAGAGAAGAAGATGAAGGTTATTTTGAGGTTTGATTTTGTGTGAATACTCGTATATGGTAGATCACTTGTAGTGTGATAAAAACAGAAGAAAAATGAAGTGTGATAAAAACAGAACGGATAAACGTTTCACTCTCTTATAATATCATAAAACACCAAGAAAAACGTACGTGTTTCTCAATATTTAATATTTAATAATAAGTTTCACATCTTTCAAGTAGGGGAACACGGGTAGAAGTGAGCCACGGGGAGGAGTGAACCATTTACCATATTACTGTGAAACACGATTCGAAACATGTTCAAACTTGACCAACGTGTCGCATACTCGTGCTCGTCCAGCACATCCAGGTGCCGCCTGAACCTCGTCACGGGTTCACGTGCTGACAGTATCGCTCGCACTTTTCGACGCTAAAGTAAAATTTACGAACTTTTTATGAAGGGTTTGACACCTTGCTGTTTAGTTCTAAACAACGGAAAGTGACTCAAAAGTAAGTACTAAATTATAAAGTACCTAGAACTGTTTGTTTGTGGTGCATATTACACATATATATTTTTTTGGAAATTATTAAACTTATTTTGGGTGCTGGGGAGGACTGAACCAACTTCGATTGGGGAGGATTGAACCATGGTTCATTCCTAGCCCGCAGTCACTTTAATCTAAAATATTTATTTTATTATTTCTCCTTTGTGTGCAGGTCACAACAATGCCTCGAATACATAAAAGAAAAACAGAAAATGCAAGGACTACCGAAACTGAAATGCACTGAATGCAATGAAAAATGCACTGAATTTAATAAAGGCAGGAAAGAGTTTACAGAAGTAGATTTCTTGTGCACTGTTACAGACAGAGATATGCATATAGAAGAATCCAACTCTTCCGCAACTCATCACATCATTTCGTCATCATCTGGTATATTTGTTAGCCCTCAGAATTTCAATGGCAGGAAAAAGGAGTGACATAAGAAAGGGAAGAAAAAAAGGTCGATCAATGATTGCTACGGATACTCCTGAAAAGGAGAAAATTATGAACAGGTCATGTAATGAAAAGCTGGCTAAAAAAAACAGAAATATTCATCAAGACTTGATGATCAGCGAAGATGAATCAGAAGAAGAACCAGTATTACAGGATTCATCAGATTCAGATTATGAATTTGAAGACTTAATTATTCAAGAGGACGATTTACATAATGATTTCAATGGAGATCCTGGTGAAGGGAGCTTCGTCTTAGTTAAATTTACTATTGCTAAAAAGTCTGATATATACTATGTTGGGAAGGTATTAAGTTTTGATAATGTAAGACAAGAGATTACCATTAGTTTTCTGCGTAAAAGGGGTATTTTTTTATGATGCCAGACATTCCTGATGTTTCTACGGTAGCTCTAAATGATGTTAGGTTGGCACTTCCCCAGCCAAGGTATTCAAACACAACAAAAAGACAACACTGCCATTACAAATTTCCGGTTCAATTTGATTGTATAACGTTCGTTGATTTTTTGTCTTTTTTTATTACCTTCATTAATTTGTTATAATATTTTAATACTTGTTTCTCTTCATTTTTACTTTGATTACATTATTTTTATATAACCTTGAGTGAAATAAATATTTAGGCTAAACATTGTTATACTTTTAGCTGGTTTTATTTTAATAACACCACCATCATGTAAATGGTTCAACTCAAGCCACTACTTGGTTCAATCCTCCCCGTACACGGGTAGAAGTGAGCCAGTAGGTGTCTTGCTGTATTTACTCAAATAATAAAGAACTTAAACATATTATCAAATTTGTTTTATTACCATCACAAAAACAATAAACGTAGCTAACATAGGAATCTTACTCTGCTGGTTTATCTTGTTTCCTTTCCCCAGAACAACGGTTTTAAAAAAAAGTGGTTCACTCCTACCCGTGCTCCCCTAACTGTTTATACGAGAGATGTTCCATTTTTACTGATTGTCTTTGATTAATATCTTCAGAGCTAGTCTTATTTTTTAAAGTACCTGCGTACTCGTATGTTAATAAATTTTAAAATATGTTTCTTTTTTGTTGTGGATTAACTTTGTGTTGTGGATTCATAATTGAATAAATATATAATAACTACACTACTTACTTTTATAAACACTTTTCACAGACATGTTTCGGTTGAGACCCAACCTTTATAAATGTACAAATTTTTTTAAACTTAATATTTAGCTTAATTTTTTTTTTACATTGAAAAAGTTTGGGTCACAATCGAACATGTCTGTGAAAAGTCTAATAAAATGTTCTAAAAATACGAAGTGTAGTTATATTTATTCTAATTAAAATAATGTTTCTTCCGTATTTGAGTTTATTTTTTTTCTAAATAAACTCGAGTTTATATCTTATCGAGTTTATATCGAGTTTATATGTAAAAAGGTGAGAAAAAAACCGGATTTTAATCAATAAAGAGTTCGTCAATACGGAAGTCCACAGAGTGAACCCCTTAAGTTTATCAAAAGTTTATGGTATAAAAATATACAATTAAATAGTTCGTTGTTTTGGACGAAACACTATGATACCTTAACATTTTAACTGTTAAATTAAATAACATTGTTTTTTGTATCACAATTGTATTTTATTTTACGCGACAGCTGTTTCATCAACCTATATTGACATCGTCAGGTGTTACAATCATAATCAAATGTAAAAAAAATTTGACATTCGAAAAATGAAAATAAAAAATTGAAAATTTGACATTTGATATATTATTATAACAACATGTCAACATAGGTTGATGAAACAGCTGTCGCTTAAAATAATATACAATTGTGATACAAAAAAAGAAGCTATTTAATTTAACAGTTTAAAATATACAATTATTTACGTACATACAGTACCTAAGTATTTACATATATGTACATTATGTACATGAATGTTTCATTCCGTTAATGTATAATACAATCTTAGAACCTTTGTTATGTGTTATGTGAGATGATCAAATAGTTGAGTGTTAAGCAGAGGCCTTCCCAAGTCTACCTCCCAAAATTATGCGAAAGTGCCTTTAAAACTTGTAGGTCCCAAGATTGTTTGATTATCCTCAATTATTCCATATCCTAAGACATTTACGGAGGAAGAAACTTATGCGTAGGTATTTTGGTTACGCAAGTTGGTATGTGCACATGTAGAAAATTGTATTATGTGTATAACACAATAATAACTTATTCGTACAAATTTGATTCCACTCAGCTCAGTATGTAAATTCTCACATTTCCTCATTTCACAAAATCGCAATCAGTTTAAAACATTTTAATACATGTCTGCTTATCAATTTTACACACTCTGCTTACTTATAAAAGGCAATATTTTACATGTTAACATGTATTTTCTAAAATATTAGTTTTTATACGAGTATATGTATTTTTGCATACAAAAATATACTAAAGGAATATTGTTAGTGTTAATCATTATTTAAAATGTAAATGAATTACTTTGTTTACGGGTGATAGCAATTGTGATTGTGTGATTTTTTTGTTTTAATTTAAAGTTTATATTCGAAAATATGTGTCTAAAATTTTAGGTCAAAATTCCAAAAATTGACTGAGTTATAATCATTTTAGTGAGAGTAGGTAAACCGACTGCCCTTACGTTGACCGCGATGTAAGCCGGATGAAAGCTGCTGAAAATTGCATGGAAAGGGTCAATATATATGTTTTTAAATCAAGGACACCACTGGAGATAAAAAGGAAGAACTATCATATGTAAGTACTCATATTTTATAAGATACATGATTTTATAGTAAGAAAAATGAACTAAAAACTCTAAACGCGTTTTTCTCAAAACTTTATTTTAAACTGGTCGCATTGATAACTCCAGCAATTATCGACCGATTTTCAACTTTTTTTATTTGTATTATTTGTCTTTGCAATGACTATCGTTAGACGTAGTCGATTTTGAAAATTTTGCTTTTTACAATTTTTTAAAACTTCTTGAATACAAAAAAAAAATCAATCGGTCGCTTGAAAAAATAGAATAAAATTAAAAATAAAGAATACGTTTAACGATAACTACATTTATACGAATTAAAATGAACTTTGGTTTTATTTTTTCAGAGAACCCCTTTTCGAGAAATCGATATGACCGTGAATTTTTAAGACTCTACAGCAACGTTGATAACTTTGTTATCATTAAATATTTTTCAATAAAAAATTAAGAAAACTGTATTGAATGTTCATTAATTATCCTTAATTATCCCGGTAAAAAAAAAACTAAAATAACTTATTTTTTCGGCCGCCACAGTGGCTCTCTCCCTTAAATATTTATTGTTCGTGAACATTGTATAACTCCGAATTAAGTTGATGAAAACGTTTTTTTCTAGAAGTTTAATTATATTATATAGAGGTGATATATGTATTTGTCTGCTAGTTCATTACTAACTATAAGTGATCTTTATAATATCCGAGCAAGGCGAGAGTGACTTGTTACTCCCATATAATATAATCAAACTAAAAAAAAATTACGTTTTCATCTTTAAGTTCATCTTCACAAAAAAATCGCTTTGGCGGAAAAAAATGTGTTCAGATATTATTAATTAATTGTGCTAAAATAAATGTTGTACAGGGTATTTTTTAAATAAGATTCTTAATAATTTGTTATAAAAAATATTTTGAAAATAACCCATTCCACACAACCAGTTTATTGTTTCTTGAACCATGATGTAAATCTCCATACTAAATCATATTAATACGATTGATCGTTTGTTATAAAAAAGTTCTATTATATTGACATTTCATAATGCCTTAAAACTTCTAGAAAACATATGTTTCATTTTTACTTTACGCCTTTAAAGGATCATGCGACGCGACGGTACCGAATCCATTTTTTTGTAAATCGCATCTTTATTATTATATTAATTTACCATAAAACCACAGAAGTTCGTTGACTATGTGTTCTCATTTCAAAAGTATAAAATTCATTACCTCACCTTTTCTTCCTGTGGGTGATACCGGATACTATTCATACAAACATTGTTTACACGTTTTTTTTTGTAGATTTAATTCAAAACATAACTTATGTTCGTATTCGCATTAATAAAATGATAACTTTCTATTTTACATATTTATTGCTTCTTGAGTAAAGATGTAAAACTACATTTTAAATAATGAATACGAATGAAAACTAAAGTTTAATAATAATTTATGTGAATTATAAGTCATTTGATAATGCTGACAGGACATTTGATAATGCCTTAGACAGGCCAAGTATGTCATTCAGAAAAATTATAATAAAACTTCTATAAAACAGATGTTTTCATTCGTATTAATTATCCATAATTATTATTTAATATAAAAACGTTGAATTTCTACAAGTTTAATTATATGGGAGTGGTATGCTTCGCCTTGCTAGACATAATCAAATGAATGGCTAATACTTTAATAATTAATAAATGAATTAGATTCACGTCGAATAGTTTAGTTTCAAGCAATTTCATAAACTCATTTAAATAAGAGTTTGGATAGATGGGTATCAATCATAAAAGTTCTTATAATAAATCTATATAAAAAGGTAAATAATCAAAATATATCACATAAATAAATAATGTTGTTTTGTATATTCATTTTGCATTTAAAATATTTCATTAATTAAAAAAAAACAGTTACAATTAGGAAAAAATTAATCATTCACGACATGAACATCAGTTACAGTTACAGCATTTTGCAACTGATTATCCAAGGTAAAATTTACGGAACGCAACATAACTTTTGAGAGAAGGGTACTGCACAGAATTCTAGGACCTGTGAATGACGGCGAAGGCTGGAGAGTGCGGCATAATGACGAGCTGTACTATATTTCTAAAGCTCCCTGTCTCTCTACACAGGTCAGATTGAATAGACTGAGATGGGCCGGTCACGTGCAGAGGATGCCGTCATCGCGAATCCCATAAAGATTGCTGGAGTGGCACACCAGTGGAGGTGGTAGAAGACCAATTGGACGACCAAGGCTGCGATGGGAGGATGAAGTTGGGAAAGATGGGGCGAAATTTTTACGAGTGTCTGATTGGAGTGTCGAAACGGAGGACAGGAAGAGTTGGAGGCGAAGAAGGAGGCTAAGGCTCGATACGGGGTGTAGGACCATCGAAGGAGAAGAAAACAAAGTGTTGGGAAAATAAGAATATTCTGTTGCATTTGTTTGTTGTCTAGTTGCAACATATTATACTTATTTAAATCTACTGTATCAAAACCAAATACAGTAATGACGTTGTCAAAACTCGGATAGTACAGGAATAAGAAGACGATAATAACATGCTTTTAACTAAATTGTTAACCTGCGTTAACCAATGACAATTTTGTGGTAGATATTTATCAGTATTTTTTAAATTTTATAACGCATGTGGTATTTAAATTTGTATATAATAATATTAACTACGTGCTTCGATAGGAAGCGTTGACGCATTTTTGCGGTTATCCACGAACACCGCAAAACAGCACATTCGCATTTATCTAGGAAAGATATCATTATTCATTAATAATTTGCTCTATCATTTTACAACGGTAAACGTACAGGGAATTTAGAATGTTACAATTGACTATCTAAATAAACATCTTTGTTTTAAATACCATAATTGATTATATTGTGTCGCGACAGCTGTTTCGCTAACCGATGCTAGCATCGTCAGGTCTTACATTCAACTAAAAATACATCTGAAAGACTTAGTTTATATACTAAATTATTAGGAGGGGAAGAACCACCCACAATATTGTAAACATTTATAATAAAATGTACTTAGGACATTGAAAATAACTTTGTTTGTTTTTCGTACAAATGTTAAAAAAGTCACATATAATTGAAAATCGTATTCTTTCTGAAATTCTACTAAAGATATACAAATAATGAATTCGAAATTTATGAAATTAAAAAAGCAATTAAAAATAATAAAAATATTATAAATAATCAAGTAAATTTAACGTCAAGTCAAATCTTTGATTTATTTCCTTTGTTGTAAGTTAATACCTGAACCCCAATAAGAACTAATTATTATATTTTATTTTAAATTTATTCATAATATTTGTTATAACAAAAGCACAAACGTTCCAAAATAAATCATTATATCATTACATAACAATAATTATTACATCTGTCAAAACTGAACATATTTGTAAACAATTTTAATTTTTTTATATATCACTGATGAAGGACTGGTTAGTCCGAAACATGTTTGATATTTAATTTTGTTTTTATTTTTTTAATAAATGTGAGTGTTGTGAACAAAGTGTCTAAAAATAAACATTATTCTTATTTATTTGTGTTTTAAATACTAATAGAAAGATTAATTCAAATCACAATTTTTTTTTATATAAACCTCAATGTGAGTTGAAATCAAATAACTTTTTTATAAGCAAGATTAAGAGAGACCCGTTTCTACTCCAACACTATCTGGTCTTGTAAATATCCTTCTTTAATTAACTAACGAACCATTTCGCCATTTCCCTGGAGGAGTAGGCAGAGAGAATGGATCGCCACAATGCTCTGTCCTGGCACACCTCTCGGGCTTCCTCTACATTCATACATCGTACCATGCACGCACGTCGATTATTCCGACTTCGAATGTGACCGCCTTTAAGTAATTGATTAATTTGGTCATGCCATGTTTCCCGGTCTTCCTCGGCTTCTTTTTCTACTCACGCTGCTTGTGTACAACTTTTTAACCATTCTACTCTCATCCATTCGTTCCATATGTCCAAACAATCTCAGGGATACTTTTTTTAATTTTATCCATAATGCAGTCATCTGCCTTACATTTCTTTCTTATTTCATCGTTCGGTATTCTATCATACAACGTTTTCCAGCACATTCTTCTTAGTGATCTCATTTCTACGCCGTTTATCCTGCTTTCATTTTTCTTTTTCAATTTAATAAAATTTGTTTATGTAATAAAACAAAAATTGTAATTAGACAACGGGTGTTTTTTTTGTTGTTATTTTAACTATGTGTATATAAAGATTATATATGATTAAAAACTTAGTACAAATAAGGCATGTGGGTCAAACGAAAACCATAGTTTTACTTACTTAAACATATATGCTGTGATAGTTGAAGGCGTGGTGGCTTTTAAAATAATTAAACTTCCGTAACAAGGGCCACAGAAGGTATAACAAAAAACACAGTATCACGTGACGTAAATTTAACTATCATTATTTACATTTTACGGAGTCACTGGTGTGGTAATGCAACCCACAACATATTTTAAAGACCGCCTAATTTTTCATACTTCACGTGTTCGGAAATAATGAATCGCAGCACGCTCATGTGGGGACAGGCAAAAATTATATAGAATTTAATAACACACAATTTTGGTAATCATTAAATTAATAAATAATAAATATGTGTTCAATGGATTGATTAAAAATATTTTAATAAGGTATGCAAGAATGTTTTTAAATATTAAATAATTTAAAAGGTTAGGAAAAAATACTTAAAAAAAATATGTATCCAAGTTCCTTACATTTGCAACATTTATAATCACTTATTTAAATTGTATGTAAACCGTATATTTATATATTTTTAGTAATACATATAATTACGCGAAAATGAAAGAATAAAGTTTTTTAATATTCGCGACGCCCGAGTTGACCGTAGAGGCTTTCAGCAGACGTCACGGCGCCGACGCTCAGCGGTGGTCACAGGACACTGGAGGCTTCGCCGTTAATACTTTGAAAACTTTCAACTAGTACCAAACGCGCGCATGCGTACACCAACATTGCCGCCTTTTATTTAAAAACACACCCGCAAATCGTATAGGTACATATACGATGCGGTTTCACACAGTTTTCTCTGTCCTTTAAAGGCACATTCAAAGCGTAATTGCATATAAAAGTACAGTTTGGATTATACATTTTAAATATATTATATTTCAATACACTCCCGTTCATTTGACACGTTTGGGACTTCGACAATGTCGGATTACCGAAAGGGCCGGAATACCGAGCGCTGTTTAAAAATAGAAGAGAACATAGTGCAAAAGGCGAACAGAATAATTAGGGCAGCTGAATACTTATTAAATTGTTAATAGAATAATATCTGTCTGCATTAAAATGAACAAAAAAGTACAAAATATTTTTTTTCCTGTAATTAAGTCCTGTAAACACCTTGATCATCCATGTTCAGTTTCCAGTTTACGTCTTCGTCTCTATTGAGATACAATTAAAATTTGAATTAACCACCCTTTGGTGGAAATCCAGGATTTCGTATACAGGTATAAGTATACATTCACAAATATTTGTTCTTCAAATATTCTGGTCAAATTCTTTGGCATATAGAATGGAATAATACTCCTAGCGGCTTCTAACAATATGTTAGGTGACAGCCTTCGCATTGTGTTAATAAGGTAGTTTGCTAAATGCCGAAAATCATTCTCCATAGATGGCGTTAGTGGGTCGGTTGTATAGGTTAATTCTTGAAAAAATTCACAAGTGCAACCAAATCTACATAGATGGCTGACTGAAACTGACACGTGAAGATAAATATGGATTTTGAAGTATATATACATCTTCCAAAAATTTGTCATGCATGATCACAATAACAAAGGTGGAATGGGGAATGTTGTAATTACATAAGGCGTGCGCTTAACCCAACCAATGACAGGTCATAAGTCCTGTAAACACCTTGATCATCCATGTTCAGTTTCCAGTTTACGTCTTCGTCTCTATTGAGATACAATTAAAATTTGAATTAACCACCCTTTGGTGTAAATCCAGTATTTCGTATACAGGTATAAGTATACATTCACAAATATTTGTTCTACAAAATATTTTTTTACTGAGAAACGGAAAAACTTTATTGCGTACATAATATAATATAAGACAATTCAAAGATTTATATTTATATCATGTTTCATCTGAACTGTACTTATATCATACATTTAATTCGCTTTAAAAAGTAACACTACAACCTTCGTAGCAGAGTAGTACGATCTTCGACTGCCATACCAAAGTAATTGTCACACTGTCTTTGAACATATTTAGAATTCACGTAACAACAAAATGGCGATAGATTAGATACCCATCACATGTCATGAGAATTGTGTACAACAATAGAACAAATTGTATACAGTATAACGACCTGTTGTATAAAAAAACACAGTATTTTTTATATGAATTTTTTCAAGATTCAACACACAGGTGATTGTAAATGTTGGATACCGGATTACCGGGAGTTTATTGTTTACAGAAATTCAGTCTTCGCATTTATTTTATATATTTTGAACAAGTTTTTGTACATGTTCATCGAATTCCCAACAGGAGTTTTCACTAACGTAAATCGATTATTTTTTATCTCATTGAAGAGACATCCTTATAAAATACGTATTTTAAAACTAACTTAGGATAGAATGGACTGCCACACTGTTCTATCCTTTCTCGCGCCTCTTTTCAAATTAAATTACTAGTTTATTAAACAGACAGACAACTCAACAGACATTACAAAAATATTAATGTTTAAGGCATCTATTGAGTATAGTTAAAAGATTATATACACAATATAATACCAGGAACGCATGAGAGATGGTTCGACATTAAGAAGACAAGGTGTTCTCTAAAGTCAAGAGCATTATTGTCTTCTGAACGTATTTTCACTAATATGAAAGAAACTCTTCTACATTCACACACATAATGGTCGATTGTTTTTACTTCGAATATGGAATTGATCAATTTAGTCATCCCATATTAAACGTATTTTGAAAAAAAAAAAGAAAATAAAGATTTTTTAAATTTTATTTATTCAATCGATTTAATATGGAAGTATTGTGAGAGGACTCTCATTAGTGATACCCCACTATTTATGACCTGATATATTTGCATGACACTATTTATGGCGTGAGTTCTATTTAACACTATTTATGACATGAGTTCTTTTAAACATTATTATAACCAGTAAATATATAATATTTATTGTAGTTTGCAAAAAAATATACATAAAATTACTTAAAACTAAATAAACTAAACAAGCGAACAAATAACAATTTACGGCAAGTAAAAATTACATTCAAATTTAAATTTTTAAAAGTTAAATAAAAATAGAAATGAATAAATTTATAAATTCTTGGTTTAAAACAGAAAAGCAGTGAGAGTTTTGAATATATTACGAAATAATTCATACAAAAAAAAGATAGAATATGAGTTAGAAATTCAATATCATTTTAAATAAATTGCGGTATTATACGAGTATTAGTGTTCCAAAGTAAACAGTTTAGAATGTTATCATATTAAGTTTAAAATCATTATTTTCTGATATCTGATAAAAGTAATATAAATTGCATCATTAGCATCGATTTAAAAGTACTAAAATATGTACATTACCATTATTAAAAATCTAATAAAATTGTTCATTAATGTTTAAAAAAATGGTATATGAAAACTTATTCATTTACACCGTATGACAATTGCCCTTTGAAAGAGCACTACAATGTATCAAAGTTGATAAGGTTTACGTATTAATAAACAATTACTTTACTTCAAAATGGGGATTCCATTAATGACACATTAAATATAATTATAGACATTATCTGCAAATTCATTAGTATAAACGAAATTTATAATAAATGTTCTGACTAACGAATGTCATTTTGATAAACTGATATCTCGTCTTTTCCGGTGACTAAATATACAAAATTAGTTCATTTATGCCACAATGCATTTATTTAAAAACAATTGTATAAACAACGAATCATAATATAAATACTTGTAGTTAAATACTGGATTTTACCTATTACGGGTGTATTAATCATTAAGAATTAACTGTATCTCAATATGGTGGTCGAGGCGTTTACAGGACTTATGACATGTCATTGGTTGAGTTAAGCGATCGCTTTATGTAATACAACATTCCCCATTCCGTCCTTCTTCGAATACCACGTCTGACAATTATTTGAAAGTTGTATATAGGTACGAGTATGCTACCATGGTGAGAAACATTTAACATATTTTAGTTCAAACTACACTAGCGCCATCTATTGAGACTAGAGGTTAGCATTAATATAAATAGGCAAAAATTTGAATGTCATCAAGAAAGAGTTTGATATATTTTGAATACAATAGAGCGAGAGAGTAATACTTCGATTCTCTCCGAAAGTAATTCGAAAAATTCGAATGCACACGATGCGCATACCCGTGAACGTTTCTGGATTATTTTAAAATTTGTTCTGATTATTGTTGTATGACAGTAGTGCAGAAAACAAAAGGAGAACAATTTGGTATCGTTATTTTTTGAAATTTTTAACTTGTGTGAAAAAAAAAGATTTGACTGAAAACGTTAAAATTTAACATGTATGCCCAAATAGCAAAAAACTAGATATATTAGAAGTTTTAGAAATAAATAGGCTAAAATACAAAACCCCTGACCAAGTAGTCCTTCATGACCAATTACTGTTTGCTTATTCCCCTTTGTTATACCCAATATAAACAAATAAAAAATATTCCTGGAATCGATTACTGCCGAAAAATGGTTTTGTTTGATTCCAGACTTTAGCAGCTATATAGATGGGGAAAACCGAATAAGGCGATGCCAACCTTGTGGACCAAGAACTATAACATATTATATTTAAATTAAGTTATAATAAAAACAAAAGCTTTTTTTTTTCAAACGTTATACATTAATATGTAAGCTATAATAAAATTTTAAATACAATGTATTGAATATGAATCTTCTTAAATACCTGTAATATCAATATTTAAGTTCAATAAATTTTACATAAATATTTGGAGATTATTTTTGTACAGAATCATCATTTTGAATGAATACAAATACTTGTAGACAAATACTGGAATTTTACCAATTGCGGGTTAATCATTTTTAAGGATTAATTGTATCTCAATAGAGACGAAGATGTAAATTGTTTTCTGGAAACAGAATATGGTAGTCGAGGTGCTTACAGGACCTGTCATTGGTTGGGTTAAGCGATCTCTTTATGTTTACAATATTCCCCATTTCGCCCTTCTTACGACCACCACGTCTGAATTTTTTTTGAAAGATGTATATATGTTACTTATGTTGAGAAACACTTCACATTTTTTAGTTCAATCTATACTAGCGCCATCCATATAGTATAGAATCATGTTTACCACCCCTGATCTGTATGTATTTAAATGTATGAAATAGTGTCATCAGTCTGCCTGGCGAAGCCGGTCGCTGTCGAAACAATGAAAAAAGTGGAAATAGTTCAAAAAAACATCGTTTTATTTAATTAATTAAAAAAATATTGATTGTTTCATGAAATATTCCATCATCATGAGTCCTTAGTCGTCCAGTGTTGAACATAGGCCTCCCTTTCCGACTTCCATAACTTTCTATCTCTCCCCCCTCTGTGCCAACGACCTCCTGCCACTCTCTTGATGTCATCAGACCATCTGGCTTGTGGTCTGCCAGGATTTCTATGGCCGGTTCTCAGTCACCACTCCAGGGTACGTCTTGTCCACTGATCATCCGTTGTCCTCGATATATGGCCGGCCCAATTCCACTTCCAAAATTAATATTCTATATACAATGGTAAAGGTTATGTGATCAATTAGTAAACTGTATTCGGAAATCATAATATTGCATTTTATTGAAAAATTAATTCTTGGAGTTACAAGTTCCTATATTGAGAAGAAATTATCACATTTATCATATATATTTGTTGACCTTTATAACTCACTTGTAAAAAAAAATCACGTTATTTGTTGGCATTTTCACATATTTGATAAGAAGACATTAAATATCACAGAATTATAGACTCTTTGGAAAGTACACGAGAACTGAATAGAATGAGAATTGTCTGGCACGAAACGAAGTAAGTGATTTGGGAAGATATCAATTCTGAGAAATGTACATACTACCATACTTAAGAATCAAAGACTTGTTTGCAAATATAAAATTTGCGCCTATATTTTTTATGAATTGAATTAATAAACGTTATTTCCAATGATAGCTTATAAAATATTTGCCTTTACTGTATTTATATTTTTAAGCAAATGTTGGCTGGTAAATATTACACCGTCTCCCTGCAGGAGTAAACATAGAAAATAGACTCACATACTGTTTTTTTCCTGACATACATATCTCGTTCCTTAACATTCTTACATCCTATCATGGACACGCGTCGATTCCTCCTCACGTAGCCGACATTTAATATTTGGTTGATTCGATCGTGACACGTTTTCTTCGATCTTTCTCTATTTCTAATTATTAATATATTTCACACAATAAAGCATTTTAAAAACAGCAATAAGAATCTTTTTACTCCTTTCTCTTTTAACACTTTGTCTACTTCTTCTCCCAAGCTCCCATTCCTAATCATATGCAAATTAATCATTTATTAATTTCAAATGTATGTTTTTTCCAAATTACAAGTTTACATTATAATATTATTATTATTGTTTCATATTATTT
The DNA here is from genome assembly GCA_022606425.2 of Lepidostoma basale. Lineage (NCBI taxonomy): Eukaryota > Metazoa > Arthropoda > Insecta > Trichoptera > Lepidostomatidae > Lepidostoma > Lepidostoma basale. The sequence continues at coordinate 1,100,731 of JAHDVF020000555.1, read as the reverse complement.
ATTAGTTTTTACTGATTAAAAATAATTATTAGCACTAATAGCAGGTTAATTTTTTAAATTTAAATGTAATGTTCCTTTGTATTGTATCAAATTTTAAATGCGTTTTTTTTATATTTTCAATTTCCAAAGTGTGTTACTATGGAATTCCACAGTGTAATTAATTGAATTAATTTATTGTTTGAATAACTTTTTGGAAACATTGTATTTTCACAATACTTTTTTACACTTTTCACAAACTGTCACCTGAGAGTAAGAAGGTTCCAACTGACAAAAGTAAAAAGCTGAGAAAAATGAAGTCAAAGTTTTTTTGGTTTCGGGTGTGTATCTTGGAATGAAAGGGTTTTATTCCAATTTCCAGAGATTATTTTACCGAGAAACGTGTAAATTTTGTCTGGCAACAGTTGGAATAATAAAGTTCTAAGTTTAAATGAATCCTTCTTCAGTGAATCGTGTATTTTGAATGATCAGATGGAACTTGATTCTTTTCGTAACATCAAAATGACGATACTATTACATGTTTTTTTTAATTGTACGTATAGATAAGGTTAGTAAGAACCCTTTTCACGAAAAAAAGCCAAATGTGAAATTTTGTTAGTTGGAACCCTCTTACTCTCAGGTAACGAAACATGTTTCGGGGCACAAATTTCTCGTCTTCGGTGTATGAATTTTAACTGTTATATAATATTTAAGTAATAACTCAATATCATTTAACTGTTGAAATTCATACACTGAAGAAGGGAAGTTTGTGTCCTGAAACATGTTTGTGAAAAATTCAAAATAGTGTTGTGAAAATACAATGTTTGAAAAATGCCTTAGCTCTCAATAAATTAATAAGAATGATTATTTTTTAAATAACGCATGTGAAGAGTCCCCTCTTTAGACTTTAATCCGAATCCTTTTCTATTTTTCAAATACTCTGTTTTGGGGACAAATAATTTTATGAAGCTCTAAAAATGGTTTTAGTTTTAAATACTTGTATAATTGAAATGCTCCCAGGATAAATTCATTTAAATTTACTGTGAGCTGCTACTACGTGGCGTTATCCTTATTCTTTTAAAGTAGTTACCCTCGGAATTATTATTCTAAATCGCTGATTTATTCAATAGGCAGTCCCTTACGCACCGTCCGGCCCTAGCCGTGTTCACGTCCTCTGCAGGATAATGTAGCGGATTATTTTATCTGCCACAAGCGTCACCAAACTGTCATGTTCTGCGCAGGATACAGTCCGTCATTTGATTGATTGAGAAAAATATTAGTTTGACATAAAAAAACACATTTCGCCGAGTTTATATCTGTCGCTTTACATTAATTCCAAACTAATCAACTTCTAAAATGTAATTAAAAGTTATACATATTATTCTTTATTTAATTTGATAAAGTTTTTGATCGCTCATCAAGAACGTGGTAATTCATTTATTCATTTTATTCATTTATTTATTTTAAACATATCTACAGCATTACAGATTTTTTTTTCCAATACACTAAAGATACAAGTTAGAGATACACAATTATAAGTAATACATAATAGATTAATAAAAAGAGCGAGAAACATAAGATGCATGAGAAATTAATAAAATAAATATACCAAACAATTATAATAAAGATAGTACTTCCCTCAGATGAGCCAAACTATCACAAAATACTTCAAACTCCGAGGTGATACGATTAAGCAAAGATATTGCTCTACCTACCAGCATAACTATTGGCAGGTTGGTTCTGCATCGTGGAAGATAAAACAATCTATGGCCCCTTTGTCGAACAGACCTACATCCCTCAGGATTTCTAGTTGTATATACAACCGCCTATCAGTCGAAAGAAATGAACACCCAAGTGAATATCTCGTCTCCTCTCCAGTGACTGGTAGCCTATCATCCCTAGCAAGAAATCAGTTGGAAAGAGCCACGGGTAATATCCATACTCCCTAAGATAGAGGTATCGCAGAATTTTTTTCTGCACCCTCTATACCACCAGGGAATATCGAACCTTATGCGGCGCCCAGATAATGGAACTAAATTCTAACCGACTTCTCACCAGAAAGTTATACAGCAGCTTCAGCACCTGAATATTACGAAAGACTTGGCGTTTCTAATGACAAAACCTAGCATTTTGAGAGAGCTATCACATATGTGAAGTTATGTGAAGACTAAACGACAAGCGAGCATCGAACAACACCCCTAGATCCATGGACGTCACCGCTCTTTCGAGCTGGGCTTCATCCATTAGATATCTAAAGTAAATTGTTTTAGTTGCTCGTGTAAACGACATTACAAAACACTTGGAGATGTTGAAGAATAATTGATTATGTTTACTCCATTGTATGATACTTTGTACATACGAGGTCTGTTCAAAAAGTATCGCGAATTTTGAATTTCCGCTGGCTACGTATATTTGATTTTTGATTTTTTTGTAGCGTTATGTTGGAACTCATGTCCCTTACTTATGCTGACAAGGTCGGCCATTTTGAATGTTTAGTTAATTTTTGACAGCTGTTTTGCTTGGATGTGTTTTGGCTCGTCTTCGATTTTTGCCTATTCCAAAAAATGGATCAAAGAATCTGTATCAAATTTTGTGTGAAAAACAAAATAAAGTGCGCGGACGCATTTCGAATGTTGACTGTGGCATATGGTGAAGCTACCTTGGACCAAAGCAACGTTTATCGGTGGTACAAAATGTTCTCAGAGGGCCGAGAAGATATGAACGACGAAGAGCGTGCCGGACGCCCGAGCACGTCAACAACAGACGAAAACATTGATAAAGTGAAGAAAATAGTATTAGCCAATCGTCGAATCACCGTTAGAGAAGTTGCTGAGGACCTAAACATATCGATTGGCTCGTGCCATTCGATTTTAACCAATGATTTGGGCATGAGTCGGGTCGCCGCGAAATTCGTGCCAAAATTGCTCAATTTCGACCAAAAACAGCATCGCGTTAACATTGCTCAGGAGATGTTGGACTCGGTCCGTGACGACCCAAATGTGCTCCAGAGGGTCATAACTGGTGACGAATCATGGGTTTATGGTTATGACGTGGAAACCAAAGCTCAATCATCCCAATGGAAGCTGCCGCATGAGCCAAGACCAAAAAAAGCGCGCCAAGTTCGGTCGAACGTGAAGGTTTTGCTCACAGTTTTCTTCGATTGCAGGGGCGTGGTGCATCATGAGTTCTTGCCACAGGGTAGTACGGTCAATAAGGAATATTACCTGCAAGTTATGCGCAATTTGCGCGAAGCAATCCGCCAGAAACGCCCGGATTTGTGGAAGAACAAAAACTGGCTTTTGCACCATGATAACGCCCCTGCTCACACATCGTTGCTTGTGCGCGAATATTTGGCCAAAAACAACACAGTAATGGTGCCGCAGCCACCGTATTCCCCAGACCTGGCCCCCTGTGACTTTTTCCTGTTTCCAAAACTGAAGAGGCCCATGAAAGGACGACGCTACGCCACGATTGAGGAGATAAAGACGGCATCGAAGGAGGAGCTGAACAAGATCACAAAAAATGATTTTTTTAAGTGCTTCGAGGATTGGAAAAAACGTTGGCATAAATGTATTATATCCGAGGGGAATTACTTTGAAGGGGACAAAATAGATATTCATGAATAAATAAATACTTTTTGAAAAAATATAAAATTCGCGATACTTTTTGAACAGACCTCGTATATCGCGGTGGAGATTTTAAGCAGTCTGAAGGAGACTGAATTTCACTGAAAAATTTTAAGTCATCAGCAAATAAAATAAATTTTGAAGACTCAATTATATTTGCTATATCATTGATCATATCAAGACAAATAACTAGAGAAGAGCTTTAGCTAAATATTGCTAAAGCCCATTCTCTGAAGTTTTAGAATTAACAGTTGGTGGTCCACCTTATCAAATGCCTTCGAAAAATACATCCCGATTGGAGTAATCTGGTCTAGAGTTATTAGCATTATGTATACCTTCAAGTCTTCCAATGTATTGAAAACACCAGCCTGGGAGTGAAGGTTAATGGGGTTATTGTTAATAACATCAGGTATGCTGATGACACAGTTATTTTAGCTGATAGTATACCCGATCTTCAAGAATTCTTAACTAAAATTAATATAGCAGGAGAGGATCTGGGCTTGAAAATCAACGTTAAGAATCAAATCAAATCAAATCAAATCAAATCAGTTTATTAACTCAATAGACATTACAAACAGGAACATGTTTAAGGCATCTATTAAATTCAGGTAAAATATCATAAAAATACAACAAAGTACCAGGAACGCATTAGAGATGGTTCGACATTAGGAAGACAAGATACTTTCTAAAGTCAATAGTATTTGCCCCCTGAACGTACTTTCACTAACATGGAAGACGCCGATCTCCGAGGAGACCGTGTTCAGCAGACTAATTGCTCTTCCCACCGGTGTCACCAGAAGCAGATTGGTTCTGGCGGCCGGTAGGTAAAACAATCTGTACTGTCGCTGTCGGAGATATCTATCGGGGACAAAAATACCAACATCCTCCAGTACGGCCGAGTTCTCGAAGTATCCCTTAATTAATCTGAAGAAATGGGTTATTAGATGTCCATCTCTTCGAAGCTGTAAAGAATTGGTTCCGAGAATTCCCAAAAGTAATCCCGTGGGATAGAGCTACGGTTAACTACCATACTCCCTCATGTAGAGATACCTCAGAATTTTTTTCTGAACCCTCTCCAGCATAACGGAATATCTTGCCTCGTGAGGACTCCATATCACAGAACCACTTTCGAGGCTGCTCCGAACCAATGCGTTGTAAAGGACTCTGAGCACATTGGGATCCCTGAAAACTCTTCCGGTCCGGACGATGAACCCCAAAATCCTCAGTGCAATGCCACAGATCCTCTCGAAATGTGCACGAAAAGTCAGCCTACCCTCATAGATGATTCCGAGATCCTTCATCGTAGATACGTGTGCTAGTTGCCGGTTGTTCATGATGGAAGATGGAGCCAGAGGGTTACTGAATGGAGGCCAAGGTTGGGCCGGAGAAGTGTCGGGAGACAGCCAACCAGGTGGAGCGATCATATTGTGCGGACGGCGGGAAGGGCCTCGAGAACACTGGCAAGAGACTGAGAGAGACCGAGATCCTTCATTGTAGATGCATGTGCCAGTTGCTGACGAAGAAGACCAAATAGATGAGATTTGGGCGACTTAACTATTCTTCATTCACTCCGCAAAGGAATGGTGCGAATATTGAAATTTATGTTGAAAATTATCACTAAAGCGCTTGACCCGGACATTGAAATAAAATGCAGAATTGAAGTTGTACGAGCTGCATTTAATCAAATGAGAACATTATTTTGTAACGATAATCTTAACTTGAAACTCCGACAAAGAATGATTAAATGTTATATATGGTCTGTTCTACTATATGGCTGCGAAACCTGGACTCTGAAAGTGAATGTAATACACCGTTTGGAAGCGTTCGAGATGTGGATATACCGCAGAATGCTTCGTATACCGTGGACCGATAGGTTCAGTAATGCAGATGTACTGCAGAGAGCCAGAACCAATAGAGAGCTGTTGTCGAGTGTGAAAATTAGAAAGGTCTCATATTCTAAGGTCATGTGCTAAGGGGAGAAAAATACCACCTCCTTCGACTGATATTAATGGGTAAAGTGGAGGGACGTCAACAGAACATTAAAGAGTGGACAGGAACAACGAGAGTTCAGAACCTGTTCCAAGTGGCGCAGGATAGAGATGCCTTTGTTGTAGTGATCGCCAACGTTGGGGGGACCTGACATGGCACCGAAAGAAGAATACCTTCATTTTATAATAAATTTCAAGACAATCTTAATAATAACATTACACGAAACAAATAAAAGATTTGACAGGAATGACAAGAATTCAGAATATGTTCTAAGTGGCGCAGGACAGAGATGCCTTTGCTGTAGTGATCACCAACTTTGGGGAGACCTGACACGGCACCGAGAGAAGAAGAAGAAATTTTTTTTTTTTTAATTTTTTTAAATATTTTTAACAAAATGTTTATTTTTAACAAAATGTTTATTTTTAACAAAATGTTTATTTTTAACAACATGTTTATTTTTAAGAAAATCTTTATTTTTAACAAAATGGTTATTTTTAACAAAATCTATATTCTGAACCAAAATTTTCACATTAACTAAAATATTTATCTTTAACTAGTTCATAAAATGGAGCTACATCGCCTTTGAGATGATTAATTCATAAAAATGGCGCTCTATAAATCATCCAATTTATTATTATTATAGGAAATAAATCAAAGATTGGACTTGAAGTTAAATTTATTTGATTATTTATAATGTTTTGTTTATTTTTAATTGTTTTTGAAAGAGAAATAAAGGATCCTAACAACACAAAGTATGGCGAATATAGAAGAAAATATAAGACATGTTTCGGTTATGACACAAGCTTTTTCAATGTACAAACTTTGGTACATTGAAACATACCTATGAAAAGTGTAATTAAGTGTTGTAAAAAAATTATACTAAGCCATATTTATTCAAATTTTCTTTACATATTGTCCTATCTCCCCCTGCCTGCGTGGAGTGCTCTGGGATGCTCGTGAATGCCCAACCCCCCTCCCCCGGACCATAAAACAGGATATGGACCCCAAAGCGGTTCCTTGCGCCTGTACGAGCACCATCCACCCGTAACATTTAACATTAAACTCTGAACGATTATCTCCGGTAATTTCTCAATTTTTATACAGCTCCATAATCTTGCTCTCTAATAATAGAACCCAGAATGTCGAATATTATTATGGTAATGAAAATAAAGAAAATCAGACGACAGAACTAAAACGAAGAATCGGACTGCCTTTGTTGAAGTTGGGCTGCCTTTGGGAAACTGGGATACATATTAAAAAATTAAAAAAAAAATAAACACCCATCAACTTGAAGAGAAAAGTATATGAAGCTTGTGTTCTGCCAGTAAGTACATATGGTCTTGAAACTGCCACTTTGACAAAGCACAGTGCAGAGAGACTAAGAGTCATGCAGCGAGCGATGGAGTGAGCCATGCTAGGCCTGTCCCCTAGAGATAGAGTCAGGAACGAAACGGTGAGGAATAAAACAAGAGTCACAGACGTGATCCATCGGGTGACGACTTCAAAATGGAAATGGGCAGGGCATGTCGCTAGAGCTGCAGACGAAAGATGGACCAAAATACTGGCGAATTGGAGACCGAGAGACATGAGAGAAAGAGTAGGAAGATTACAAATAAGGTGGAGGGATGACCTGGAACGATACGCTGGGGTGCTATGGATGCAGACTGCGCAGGAGAGATCAACATGGAGGGACATGGAGGAGTTCACACTTTCGTCCAAGAGTGGATGGCGATAAGCTGAATTCTTGAAGAAGAAGAATGAAAATTCTTCTTCTTCTTCTTCCTCAGCCAATTCTCGTCCACTCATGGACAAAAGCCTCCTCCATTCGCTTCCATGTCACTCTGTTCTGTGCAGACTGCATCCAAGTTATTCCAGGGTGTCTGTTCAGATCATCCTTCCACCGTAGTTGCGGGCGCCCTGCACTTCTCTTTGCCGTCCACGGTCTCGAAGTCAACAGTCTTCTTTTTCACTTTTCGTCTGAGCTTCTGGCTACGTGACCTGCCCATTGCTATTTTCGAGTCGCCACCCGGTGGATAATGTCAGTGACCTTTGTTTTTTCTCTCACCGTATCGTTTCTGACTCTGTCTCTTAGGCTTATTCCTAACATGGCTCTATCCATGGCTCTTTGGGTCACTCGTATTTCCTTCGTTTACTTCGGTATTGGTAACCATGTCTGTCCAGGGAATTCTGAGCATTCGGCGATGGAGCCACATTTCAAATACTTCCAGTCTATTCATTCCAGTTGACTTTCAAGATGCACGTTTCACATCCATACAACAAAACATATCACACATAGCATTTGATCATTCTCTGGCGGAGTTTCAAGTTTATGTTATCATTGCAGAATAGTGATTTCATTTTATTAAACGTAGCTCGTGCTGCCTCAATTCTGCATTTTATCTCTACATCTGGGTCAAAAGATTGCGTTAGTATGCTGCCGAGTTACGAGTATTTAAATGTGTCCACCCTTTCAACGTTACGGCCGTTCCAATGCAATACTGACCCACTGTAGTCAAGCCGTCCGAATGTCATCCATTTGGTTTTACTGACATTTATGATTTAATATAATATAATACTGTTATGTTTTAATATAATATAATACTGTGTTGATGTGATTTGGGTCGGATTGTCTTATGGGCACTTCCGTTTGTATATATATAACATATGTTACATTTAATAACTCAAGGCTTTAATCGCATTGATCCCTTGCCCTCTCAATGGTTAACAAGAATGACTCTACCTAAATAGCCGCGGGTATTCGAGTCCACTGAGGTGTTTTGCAAAGGATGCTTACTTCACCACATCAACTCGAATCCGAGGCAGAGGAAGATACACAATTCATAATTAGGGCGGCTTAACAATTACGATAAATTTTCGTTTAACGAGCTTTCTAAGCACGAGAAATGAACGAAATATCTAAATAAACTACGCTTTCTAACAGTTCGGAGCGAGGTTCCACTTTTACTATCATTATATATAGAACATAAAAGTGCGTACTTGTTTAACGATAGATTTGTCTTCTTCTTCTTCTAGTGTCAAATTCCGTTCTCTGTACCATGGCAGGCGAAAAGCCAATCAGTGAACAAGTAAGAGTAGTAAGTAGTGGTAAAAGCTCCGACTTCCATTCTCAAGGTCCCGGGTTCAATTCCCGGCGATGGCAGTGTGATTGTCATACTGTCATTGGTCTGGTGTAGAATTCACGTGACAATAAAATGGCGATAGATTGGCTACCTATCACATGTCATGAGAATCAATATAATAGCTAAAATAAATTGTATACAGTAATTGGGTTCAAACGACCTGTTGTATACAAAAAGCAAAAAAAAAAAAAAGTCGGTGGACGCAAATGGCAGTGCATCCCTCAAGGTGCACTAGACTAGTCCCCAATGGAGAGAAAGAGGAAGCTAGGCAGACCTAGAGCCACCTGGAGAAGAGCCCTGCAGGACGAGGTTAAGGCAGCAGGCCTATATATCATAGCACTTTCATTATTTTGTTCATAACATTTTCATTCGCAATACATTGACTAACTTATATTTGCACATTTGTTAAAATTTGAACACTGCTATGTTATCACTTTAAAAGAATAAGAATATATTTTTTATATTTCGCGACAGATGTTTCGCCCACCGATGGCAATCATCAGGCGTGACAATATTTTTATCGTTCACATGGAGAGTTTTGAATACTGTTGAAATAAAATTCTGGGATTTTTGAACCTTTTATGTGTATATTTGTTCCTTAACAATTTACCTTAAATACTCTGGCTTTTTACATACCTGGTACATAATATGTACCAGGTATAAGAGCCATGTTAATATTATCTACATGGCTCTTATACGATTTTCGCATATTCAAGATATTAGAAAGAAATAAAATGATTAGGTGTGAATTTAAAAAATGTGGTAAAAATTATATGCAATAAGAAAGACTACAATTCCGCTATGCAATCATTTTAAGCCCTCACTTGTACTGATGATAATAAATAAAACAGTTTAATTGTAGTTATTTTAAAATGTATAATTTTAAAGGGTTCACTTTTAAAAAGTGTCAATTATAAATTTATGTCTACATTCAAAAGTTTGCCACGACACTATGCAACCATCGAAGTCTCGATCTGCCGACGCTTCTTCGCCCTGCCGGATTATCAATCAATACTCTTTAGCCGTCTCTTTAACGTCCTGTGCATGGCTGCCACCTCAGAGTGTGGCTGCTCCAGGACCAGAAAGTCTGCCATGACACCATACAACCGTCGCAGTCTCGTTCTGCCGACGCTTCGTCGCCCTGCCGGATTATCAATCAACACTCTTTAGTCGTCTCCTACTCGTCCTGTGTATGGCTGCCGTCTCCCAGTCTTGGTGCTCCAGGACCAGAAAGTTTGCTACGATACTATGCAACCATGTCAGACTCGATTCGCCCAAATGAATTATCAATCAACGCTCTTTAGCTGTCACTATCCCGTCCTGTGTACGGCCGCCGCCTCAGAGTGTGGCTGCTCCAGGATCCGCCAGTCTGCCACGACACCATACAACCGTCGCAGTCTCGATCTGCCGAAGCTTCGTCGCCCTGCCGGATTATCAATCAACACTCTTTGGTCGTCTCCATCCCGTCCTGTGTATGGCTGCCGTCTCTTAGTCTTAGAGCTCCAGGACCAGAAAGTCTGCCACGACACTATCCAACCATGTTAGTCTCGAACTGCCGACGTTTCTTCGCCCTACAGGATTATCAATCAACACTCTTTAGCCATCTCCTTCCCGTCCTGTGTATGGCCGCCGCCTCAGAGGACCCGATAGTCTGCCACGACACCATACAACCGTCGCAGTCTCGATCTGCCGAAGCTTCGTCGCCCTGCCGGATTTCAAACAATACTCTTTTGTCGTCTCCATCCCATCCTGTGTATGGCTGCCGTCTCCCAGTCTTGGTACTCCAGGACCAGAAAGTCTGCTACGATAATATGCAACCATTGCAGTTTCGATCTGCCGACGCTTCATCACTCTGGCGGATTATCAATCAACACTCTTTAGCCGTCTCTTTCCCGCCCTGTGTATGGCTGTCGCCTCAGAGTGTGGCTGCTCCAGGACCAAAAAGTCTGCCATGACACTATGCAACCATGTTAGTCTCGATCTGCCGACGTTTCTTCGCCCTACTGGATTATCAATCAACACTCTTTAGTCGTCTCCATCCCGTCCTGTGTATGGCCGACGCCTCCCAGTCTTGCTGCTCCAGGACCCGACAATCTGCCACGACACCATACAACCGTCGCAGCCTCGATTTGCCGACGCTGCAACGCCCTGCCAGATTATTAATGAATATACTTTAGCCGTCTCCTTCCTGTCTCCGTCAACTGGATTATCAATCAACGCTCTTTAGCTGTCACTATCCCGTCCTGTGTACGGCCGCCGCCTCAGAGTGTGGCTGCTCCAGGACCCGACAGTCTGCCCCGACACCATACAACCATCGCAGTCTCGATCTGCCGACAATTATAAAAAATATAACATTTAAAAAGTGTCGTATTTAAAAAGTGTCATTTTAAATAAAGTGTCACGGTCAAAATGCGTCGCTTTTAAAGTGTCACAGATGAAAAGTGTCACCGTCAAAAAGTTTCACTGACTTAAAGTCCCATGGTCAAAAAGATAAAATGTCACAATTTAAAAAAGTGTATCTTTTCAAGTGGCACTGTGAATGCGTGTTAATGATATAAAGTGCACGGTCAAAAATAAAAAATGTCACTTTTATAAAGTGTATTTTATTAAAGGTTCACTTTTGAAAAGGGGCAATTTTAAAATGTGTTACTTTTAGAAAACGTAAATTTAAAAAAGTGTCACGGTCAAAAGGTGGCGCTTTCAAAGTGTCACTGTCAAAATGTGTCACTGACATAAAATGCCACTGTCAAAAAGATAAAATGTCACAATTTGAAAAAGTCCCTCTTTTCATGTGGCACTGTAAAATTGTGTCACTGATATTAAGTGCACGGTCAAAATGATGAAATGGGTCACTTTTGTAAAGTGACAATTTTAATAAGGTGCACTTTTAACAAGTTGTCAATTTAAAAAGTGTCACGGTTAAAAGGTGTCGCTTTTAAAGGGTCACTGAAATAAGGTCCAACAGTCAAAAAGATGAAATGTGTCGCTTTTAACGAGTATTAATTTTAAAAGTGTCACATTATAAAGGTGTCAATTTTAAAAAGTGTCATGGTAAAAATGTGACACTTAAAAAGTGTCTGTTATAAAATATACAACTTTTAAAGTGCCCCGGTCAAAAAGATAAAATGTCACAATTTAAAAAAAGTGTCGCTTTTCAAGTGGCACTGTGAATGCGTGTTAATGATATTAAGTGCACGGTCAAAAATAAAAAGTGTCACTTTCATAAAGAGTCTAATATTAAAGGTTCACTTTTGAAAAGGGGCAATTTTAAAAAGTGTTACTTTTAGAAAGCGTCAATTTAAAAAAGTGTCACTGTCAAAATGTGTCACTGACATAAAATGCCACTGTCAAAAAGATAAAATGTCACAAATTGAAAAAGTGTCACGATTTAAAATGCCACTTTCAAAAGGTGTCACTGACATTAAGTGCCATGGTCAAAAAGATAAAAAGACAATATTAAAAAGGTTCATATTTGAAATGTTTTAACTTTAAAAATTGTCATGTTTTTAAAGTTTCCATTTTAAAATGTATCACGGTTAAAGGGTGTTGCTTTGAATGTGTCACTGACATGAAGTGCCATACCAATTTTTTTATAAGTTGTTTTCGAAGGTTTAGGTCTATGTTGTTGGACTCCATATTCATATTCTTATGTATGGAAGCGAAGCATGGAACTGGCAAAAGAAGGATGAAAGTCGAATAAATGCAGTAGAAATGAGATATCTTAGACGAATGTGTGGATATTCTGTGTATGATAGAGTGTCGAATGAAAATATAAGAAGTGAATGCGGTGCGAATGATGGTGTCATGAACAAAATAATGAAAGAATCATTAAGATGGTTTGGACATATGCAAAGAATGAATGAAGAAAGAATAGTAAAAAAAATATATGTTAATGATGTAAATGGAACCAGTAATAGAGGAAGACCGAGGAAAACGTGGCACGATCAAATAAATCAAATATTGAATGTCGGCCATGTGAGGAGTCAGAGTATGACACGATGTATGAATGTTGAAATATGTCAGGAAAAAAAAGTGTGGCAGTCCATTCTTTCTGCCTACCCCTTCGGGGAGACGGCGTGATGGTTAGTTAGTTAGTTAGTTAGTTGTTGGACTCGAATATTTTAGATTTTTTGTTGAAGACAAGTTTAGCCTGGTGGATACGACGATCGATGTCTTTCATTGATCTCATATAATTCCTGATAGCAGTTCCAGCATCTCTATATTTATTTGGCGCTCATCTCTACCCACGGTCATTACCTGATTTTTCCTTTGTTTATTTTCATATTGTTTGTTGTATTTACTATTTTTTTCCATAGTAGATTTACAATATGAATGTTATTTAGAGTATACGTTAACGATAAAATTTAATTCGATTTAAAGTATACGTTACCGATGTGAATGGAGTACGGAGTCTAGGAAGACCGATGAAAACATGGCATGATCAAATCAATCAAATTTTAAATGTCAGCCATGTTAAAAGTCGGAAGAATCGACGTGCGTGTATGAATGTGAAAGAAGCGAGAGAGGTGTGTCAGGAAAGGGTAGTGCGGTGGTCCATTATTTCTGCCTAACGATTCGGGGAAACGGCGTGATAGTTTGTTGTTGTTTATATTTATGAATAATTTAAGTAAAATCATCTTCTACTTCTTCTTCCTAAGCCTATTCCCGTCCACTCCTGGACAAAGGCCTCCTCCATTCGCTTCCATGTCACTCATTCCTGTGCAGACTGCATCCAGGTTATTCCGACGTGTCTGTTCAGATCATCCTTCCACCGTAGTTGCGGTCACCCTGCACTTATTTTTGCCGTCCACGGTCTCCAAGTCAGCAGTCTTCTTGTCCACTTTTCATCTGAGCTTCTGGCTACGTGACCCGCCCATTGCCATTTTGGAGTCGCCACCCGGTGGATGATGTCAGTGACCCTTGTTCTTTCTCTCACCGTATCGTTTCTGACTCTGTCTCTTAGGTTTATTCCTAACATGGCTCTTTCCATGACTCTTTGGGTCACTCGCAGTTTCTCGGCACTTTGCTTGGAAAATGTAACAGTTTAAAGTCCATAAGTACCAACTGGCAGAACGCAGGCTTCATAGACTTTTCGTTTCAGGTTGATCGGTATTTTCCGGGTTTTAAGGATGTAAAGGTAAAATATGGGATTTAAAATGATATTTTAAATGTCAAAAAACTGCATCAAAGAACACGTCACCGCTCGTATTATGAATAGGTACTTTTTATAACTATTTATGACACGTACTCGTATATGACACCTTTATTTTGTTTAAACCATTTCAATAATTTGGGTTTGTGCACAGGATAGAGATGTTTATTTTAAGGCTACTAAGTTAACAATGGATGGAAATAATGATATCGCAGTGTTTACATTTATACAATTCTGATAATAAAGTAAAGTTCGTTTATTGTGATCGAATTTTCGTACTTAAAATAATTTCCAAATATTTAAAAGAAACGTTTAATTCATCACACACCTATTACCCAAATTCGAAGCATTCGATCTGTCCGCTCAACACAAAATTACGTTCCACATTAAGTACACTTCCGTATTTGCTTCAATAATAGTTTCTTCTTATTCTTCTTCAAGTGCCCTGTCGGGTCTCCCCAACGTTGGCGATCACCTCGGCGAACCTGTCTCTGTCCTGCACGGCTCAGAACAGCTGCTCCACACTTCGGATGCCGGTCCACTCCCTCACGTTTCGCAGCCAGGAAATTTGTCTCCTACCGGGCCCTCGGCGTCCCTCAACTTTCCCCTCCAATATCAGTTGGAGAAGTTGGTAGTTTCCCCCACGCAGTAGGTATATGACCCAGATGTAAAATTTTCCGAACCTTGATAGTTCCCTGTCAATGTCGTATTTTTTCTTAATTAACTGTTAAAATTTATAACACTTTTATGATATCACAATTTTTATTGCAATAGATGTTTCGCTAACCGATGTTGGCATCCTCAGGTGCTACAAAAAACTAAAGTTTTGTAGATTTTGATCTTATCAACCGTACTGGTATTTTAAATAGTTCATTGTTTTACCCGAATACTCGATGGAAAATAAAATATTTCCAGAACTAAGAAAAACTTTGATCATTAATCACGGCAGCTTATTTATCGACAGAATGTGAACTTATATTCCTAATTACCCCACTTAAAAGCTGTTCGTATTACACACGTAATTCGAATGCGACATTTATGACAAACGGTGGATGTTTTCAATTTAACCCCACCCTGTTCAGGGGTGCCGGGGGGTGTCCGGATAAGGCTTTTTGCACAATCTCCTTGTAACTCCTCCCCTGCGGCCCATAGGACCCTTGTTCCGACAGCGGCCGGGTTCTCAATACCCCATGAGAGTATTTAACCCTACCCACGAGAAAGAGAAAAGGGCGGATTGTATTTGACCACCAATATCGCTTCTGACAACTCATATTATTATTTATTTACGCGTTTACAAGGATTGCATAGTACGAATTTACAGAAACTCTTCGTAGTTAAAATGTGGTAAATTAATGATTTTCTGTTACTCAAAAAAATATTAAAAAGCATTTTGATAAAAGGCATGTTGTAGATGTTTCTAAAAACATATTCATAGTAAATAAATAACCATGGCTGTCCTGGAATCATATTTTAAGAAGACTTCATAATCTTCTTCTTAAAGTCCCCTGTCAGGCTCCCCCGACGTTGGCGATCACTCTGGTAAACTCTTCCCTATCCTGCGCTGTCCGGAATCGCTCCTCCACAGTTCCGATTCCCGTCCATTCCCTCCCATTGCGCAGCCAAGAGATCTGCCTTCTCCCTGCCCCTCTGCGGCCCTCTATTTTCCCCTTCAATATTAGATGCAGCAGGCGATACTTCTCTTCTCGCCTCCTCCCCTCATAATATATATTTTAATTTAACGAAATCTTCTTTAGTGACCGGAGTTCGTAAATTAAGTATTGGTTAAATTATTTCATGGTTAATTTATTAATTAAATTATTTTTTGTTATTTTATTTTACATCATTGTACATTGTATTTTATATAATTTGTTTTTGATTTATTATGTAGACATTGAACGGTCAAAGTGCGCGCGGGAGATGAGGTTCGCAACCCATCAAACCGCGTCTCTCGCGGGGGCGAAAAGAGAAGGATGGAGTGCCGCATCGATTAAAGTGTGGCAGTCCATTCTTTCTGCCTACCCTTTCGGGGAGACGGCGTGATGGTTAGTTAGTTAATCTTGAAATTTTCATCTTCACTTTCTGAAATTTCATAATTCATAATCCACATTATTTATTATTACTAATATTATTATTATTAATACTACGAAAATAAAAATAAAATCTTAAGGTTTCGAAGATTCCAAAATCAATAATAAAAGTTCTAAAAAAAATATGTATATGTTATTTCGTGTTAATTTTGGACTCTTTCATAGAATATTAAAAAAAGACAATGAAAAAATCTGAAAAAAAGTGAATGCTGAAATTTGTTAGTGTTCCTACCTAATTGAAGAATACATAATTATGTAGTTATTTAGCTGAGGGTGGTTTGCGAGTGCGATAGTAAAAGACTAAAGTTGTAATCGTAAGTATTTATATAATGCATATTATCTCTATATCTCTGTGCACGTTCAATTTGTGAATATGTGACGCAGGAATGATATTCTCTCACATATGAAGTTTAATATTTGGATGAAATTATTTAATTAATAATTAACTACAGTGGGTCAGTATTGCATTTGAACGGCCGTAGCGTTGAAAGGGTGGAAAAATTTAAATACCTCGGCAGCATACTAACGCAATCTCTTGACCCAGATGTAGAGATAAAATGCAGAATTGAGGCAACAAGAGCTACGTTTAATAAAATGAAATACTCTTCTGCAACGATAACGTAAACTTGAAACTCCGCCAGAGAATGATCAAATGCTATGTGTGGTCTGCTTTATTGTACGGGTGTGAAACTTGGACCCTGAAAGTTAACTCAATGAACAGACTGGAAGCATTTGAAATGTGGCTCCATCGCCGAATGCTCAGAGTTCCCTGGACAGACATGGTTACCAATACCAAAGTCCTGAGGCGAGCTAGAGTTGACAGGGAATAGTTATCAACTATCAAGGTTCGAAAGATCTCGCATCTGGGTCATATACTGCGTGGGGAAAAGTACCACCTTCTCCAACTGATATTGGAGGGGAAAATTGAGGGACGCCGAGGGCCCGGAAGGAGACAAATGTCCTGGCTGCGAAACGTGGAGGAGCTGTTCAGAGCGGACAGGGATAGGTTCGCCGTGTGATCGCCAACGTTGGGGGGACCTGACAGGGCACTCGAAGAAGAAGATTTAATTAATAAAAAAATCTTAAAATAAAATTGCACCTCGGATTGAACCACCCCTATAAGAGGTGATCCAAACATTGTCCCTAGACGTGTAAAAAATGAACATTTGAGATAGTGAAAACATGGAGATAATAATATTCCCGCTCGTGGCAATGTCCTCTCAGCCCTCTACCTTCCTCCTCCTCCCCGGCAATGGTAAATATCTCCGCCGGAAGCCATTACCAGCGTCACAACCTTTTACCATTTACCACAACTACATTAAGGAAAGGCGTAAGAAATATTAAATGCCCCTAGGTCCATTATTTCAAATCAAAATCAAAGTGTAACACATTTCCTAAAAAAACATTCCATACTACTTATTTTAGTCTTTGTGATGAGTTATGTTTTTATTACAATATTTTCTGCCACTGGGTGATAATAAATATGCACAATAAAAATCATAAAAGTTTTCCTTAAAAGTGCCTACAACAACAACTTATAATATAATTTGGTTTATACTGCTATTCCGATGAGGTACTTTCACGTTTACACATAGCATCACTGAAGATTTTTGTATGTATATTAACTTATTTTAAAAATTGTATGTTGTTTCTTGAACATTTATGTAAAACTTCATATTAAATAACTCATCATCATCATCAGTAGTCTGTCATCCACTGCTGAATGTAGGCCACTCCCAAAGCACGCCACCGCTCCCTATCCATTGCCGCTTCCATCCATCCAGGCCCAGTAATCCTCTTCAGATTGTGGGTCCAGCGGGCAGGAGAACGTCCAACTCTGTGGAATCCTGTACGCGGTCTCCACTCCAGAACCCGTCTCCCTCATTGGCCGTCGGTTCTCCGACAGATATGGCCAGCCCATCGCCACTTCAGCCCGCCCATCCTCAGAGTCACCTCAGTCACCTTAGTTTATTGACGAATAAATTCGTTTCTAAATATGTCCCCCAAGCATGGCTCTTTCCATCTTTCTATCAATAAATAATTAATACAGATGAAAACGTCTGTTTCTAGAAATGTTCTTATAATTTGTGTGAATGACATGTTTTGCCTGCCTAGGGCATTATCAAATGATATGACATTTGATAACGCCTTAGACAGGCGAAACATGTCATTCACGTGCATTATAAGAAATTTTATATAAAATGGACGTTTTCATTCGTATTAATTATCGAAAATCGTAATAAAAAAAAACGTTTTTTGCTATTATTCAGATTTTATATTTAATTTAAATGTGAAGTAACATATCGTGGGTATACTGGCAAAAAACGTTAAGTCGAAAATTGGCAGTTTTGACTTAGTGATGCAGTATTGTAAAGTTTACAATGCTCTACAAATTGGCAAAATACACGAAGTCGAATGAAACAGATTTTTTCTCTAGTTTTAAAAATAAATTTAACGTTAAATCGTACAAAAGGTATTTCATACAGGCTAAAAGCTTCAAAAAACTTAATATTTTTCGAAGAGTCTTGTTGAACATTTTTGTACTGGAAAAAAACGTTAACTCTACTTATTGTCTTCGGCTGAAAAAAATTCCCTCGATTGACTTTTGACAACGACACTTATATGTTTCAAATTTAAAGAAAACTTAAATGATTGATTTCTCAAAACAGCGATTTTAGACTTAACGTTTTTTGCCAGTATACCCACGATATATTTTAATAAGAATAAACAGTATGTACCCATGTCATATATATTTATATGAATTAATAGGTTGTTAAGGGGTTCAAACGGGTAGTAGAGCTACGATGGGGTATGTTTTGCTGGAAAATAAGCCTCTACAAAATGTCGTAAGGCGCCATGTTGCATTTACAACAGCAACACTACTATCAAGTCCAACTCTCTAGAGTCAACGAGAGGTCTTTTAAAGACCCCGCGAACCCCGGGCAATGTGGCACATATTACTTAGTGCCATAGCAGATAGAGAGAGGACGAATAGCGAGCTTCCAGCGCCATAAAACTGGATACACCCAGCTAAGGGAAGGTAACCCCCACGGAAAATCCTCCAGAGAAGGCAAGGGGATACCACTCTGGATATTTTTCCCCGGGTCATCACCATGAGGCCTACTCAAGGGTGATGGTCAACGTTAGGAAGACCTGACAAGACACAGAAAGAAAAAAAAATAGGTTGTTATTGTCGCCCTCATTTGACCACAAATGAAGGTGACAACAACTAATAATACTGGAACCAACATTTACAGATAATTAATCCTACAATAATTTTATAGAAACCTCTGCTTGGAATACTAGATAAACAGCATCCACCAGGAAGACTCTCAAAATGATAAAGAGATAGCTAGAGTTCATCATCACGGAAGGAGAATCCTGTGACAACAGACTGACTCTTGAGTCTACAGCAAGTTGTTGAAGAGTAATAAGTATCATTTTATTATAATTTATGTTCAGTAAGTATACTGTATAAATCTTCGAACTTACTCTTTTCCTTTTGAAAAGACTAGTTTTCTAATTTTTCAAATCTGAAGTACCTACTAACTTACCGCATTATTATTATTATTTCCCTGGATCTGAATATAATAATAGAAAATATTTTATTGTAAATAGTAACGCGTACCTTGGCAACACTGTACAATGTGTCAATGCTTTAGGCTGTCACTTTGACAGTACCGTTTTGTTTGTTTTGAGGTTATATTTGTCTTGTACATAGAGACAGTGCATTGTAATTTTGAAGTAAAACCGTACATTATATTTCTAAAATGTTCAGTCAAAATAATGTCAAGCAAGATGGGTCTGTACCAGAAATCGCAGCATCCGCTGTTTTATTAAAAAGTGAAGAATTGCCTGAGAACACACCAATTGTGCAGGGTTATGATTGGAACAATGGCTTAGATTATCACAGAATATTGCAATCTTATCTAACTTCAGGATTTCAAGCGACAAATTTCGGTTTAGCAGTTCAAGAAATTAATAAAATGATTGAATGTCGAAGAATACCCTTAGAAGAAGACAAATTGGATCAATACGAAGAAGATGAATATATCAAGAGGAAGAGTAACTGTACCATATTTTTAGGTTTTACTTCCAACATGGTTTCATCTGGTCTGAGAGACACAATAAAATTCCTGGTTCAGCACAAAATGGTCGACTGCTTGGTTACAACCGCAGGCGGTGTCGAAGAAGATTTCATTAAGTGTCTTGCTAAAACTTATTTAGGCGACTTTAATTTAAAAGGCAGCGTCTTAAGAGAGAAGGGAATCAACAGAATAGGCAATCTGCTTGTTCCAAATGATAATTATTGCAAGTTTGAAGACTGGGTTATGCCTTTATTAGACGAAATGTTGGTTGAACAGAAAGAGAAAGGTGTTCTATGGACTCCTTCCAAAATAATATCAAGACTCGGTGAGAGAATCAACGATGAAGATTCCATACACTTCTGGGCATGGAAGAACAAGATTCCTGTCTTTAGTCCAGCTCTAACGGATGGCAGCTTGGGAGATATGATGTATTTCCATTCATACAGGAACCCTGGCCTCGTTGTAGATATTCTCAGTGATCTTCGAAGACTTAACACGATGGCTGTAAAGGCTAACAATACCGGAATGATTATTCTCGGTGGCGGTGTTATCAAACATCACATCTGCAACGCAAACTTGATGAGGAATGGTGCAGAGTTCTGCGTATTCCTCAACACTGCCTCTGAGTATGACGGGAGTGATGCTGGAGCTAGGCCCGATGAAGCTGTTTCTTGGGGAAAGATTAAGAAGGATGCTAATCCAGTTAAAATTTATGCTGAAGCTAGCTTAATATTCCCATTGCTTGTTGGAGAAACATTTGCTCGGTGCCATTTTAAATTGCAAAAAGATTTATAAGCATATAAAAAAAAAATCATACCTGTATGCTGCAATATAATAAATATATGTTATATTTAATATTGTTTGTTTTTAATTTCTCCCCATTATTTTTGGCCAGTATCAGATATAACGGTTGTTTCCTTTATTTTGTTTTATGTAAAAATCTTCTTCTTCAAGTGCCCTGCCGGGTCCCTCCAACCTTGGCGATCACACGGCGAACCTGTCCCTGTCCTGCGCCGCTCGGAACCGCTCCTCCACACTTTGGATGCCGGTCCACTCCCTCACGTTTCGCAGTTAGGACATTTGTCTCCTACAGGGCTCTTGGCATCACTCAACTTTCCCCTCCAATATCAGTTGGAGACCCAGATGTGAAATTTTCTGAACTTTGATAGTTGATAACAGTTCCCTGTCAACTCTAGCTCGCCTCAGGACTTCGGTATTGGTAACCATGTCTGTCCAGGGAATTCTGAGCATTCGGCGATGGAGCCATATTTCAAATGCTTCCAGTCTGTTTATTGAGTTGACTTTCAAGGTCCACTTTTCACATCCATACAATAAAACAGACCACACATGTTAATTTATTATAACATATATTATAATACATGTTATTTTAAACCAACTAACTATCCATCATAAGGGGTAGGCAGGAAGCATGGACTGCCACACTGTTCTGTCCTGACATAACTCTCACACCTCTTCTACATTCACACATTGTGACATGCACGCTCGTTGATTGTTCCTACTTCGAACATAGCCGCCTTTCACTACTTGATTAATTCGGTTATGTCATGTCTTCCTTGGCCTTCCTCGATTTATTTTTCCATTCACACTACTTGTTAATATCTTTTCAACCATTCTTCCCTCATCCGTAGTGTCCCTTTATTAATTTTATTAAGATTAAATTAAGAATGGATTCAGTTATTTTGTTTACACATAATCGTTTTATTATATTAAATTGCTTGGACCGTCAACCAGATATGCGCCCTCTTTCTCTTTTTCTCTTACTTCTTTGTACATGCATACTAGTGGGATGTACTATTTATTGCACAAAAAGTGTTTTGCAAAAACAAAATGGTAATGATGATCGTTGCTGGGATTTTTCTATCGTTTTACTATTCTAAATGAAGTACTGATGAAATATTTAAATTCAATTTTCCGGAATTGTATTAACATCAAAAATATAAAATTTAAATAAAATTATTTTTATTTTGTTATTTTATTTTATATCATTGTATTTTATGATGAAAACACTCCGCGCTATAGCTGGCAAGACCCTATGTGATCGAGTTAGGAATACAGCAATCCGAGAAATCTGCGAGGTCGAAGATGTGGTCAGATGGGGACGTCAAAGACGGCGATACTGGCATCAGCACGTAGAAAGGATGAGCTCAAATAGGATACCACAAATAGCTCTCCATGGAACACCAAACGGACAGCGCCGACCAGGAAGACCCCCGAAACGGTGGAGAGAAAGCTGGAGCTCAGCGTCTCAAGAGAACCCACCTGAAATAACAGATTCCTGAGTCTACCAAAAGTGAAGAAGAAGAAAAAGTTTTTTATATTCGTTTTAGATTTTTTTGTGGATGTTGGACGATCGAAGTGTGCGCGGGAGATGCCTATTGATGGCGATGAGGTTCGCAACCCATCACACCGCATCTCCCGTGGGGCGAAAAGAGAAGGATGGAGTGCCGCATCGGTTAAAGTGACAGTCCATTATTTCTGCCTACCCTTTCAGGGAGATGGCGTGATGGTTAGTTAGTTAGTTGTTTTTTTTTTAATATAAAATTGAATTTTTTGTTTATTATTAGGTAAAATTATGCTAATTTGGTATTATTTAAAAATTTTATCATGAGGTTTTAACCCAATAAAATATAAATGCAAAACTGTATTTGTATGATTTTCGATGCAAACAGATATTTAATCTCTCAGTACACTGCCTGGTTGTGGCGAGAGCCGCCGTTGGATGCGCTAACATGTTCCTTCTTCAGCCATATCCTCTGCATTTCCCTGCCCGGGTACACAGGAATAGTTTTTGTAGATCAGTTTTAGAGAATAAAAAGGAGTGTATTGTTTACATGAATGTATTTATAATGTGATTATATAATTAACAGTGCTTATATTGTGGTGCATCTATATCTGTACATATTTCTTTACTCGACTTGCTCACCTGACAAAAATACAGATTTTATAATTATATTACATTTTTTGTTATTTTTTTAATTTATTAGACAACAGTTATATTTGAATATACACATAGTATCTTACATTTAAAACCATTCTTCAAGATTATATAGTTGACTATTATCAAAGTTTTGATAAATTTTCGTAGTTTGGCAATTATGACAATGTTTTTCTTTCACCGTCAATATTCCAATGATGTTCTTGATTCTTCTTGATGTTAAATGACGTTCTGCATTCAGGATTATATAATAATAACTGAAAAATTTACTTCCTTAAACGTCATCCATCCCCTGTTCTCAATCTCACCTTGATATTAGCAGCACAGTGTAAAGTTACACTTACTAATTGATTTTATATAAGGTACACATGACATATTGAACTAACGATAATAAGTTTGATATTAATTCGATAACACGTAGGACACAGAGAGCATTAAAGTATAACAAAGTAACAACATTTATGTTTTTTTCTAGGTGAGGATAGGTTCAGTTTGGAAAGTGGATAAATACCTACCTAATGATTTTAACTTTTCTGTTTATTCGCAACTCTCACTTTCAAATCCATTTAATAAGTGAAAATCCCTACATTTATTATATAATTATATACACACAATTTGTATTATGAAACTTTTAACATGATGACGAAAATTCCACTAATGTTATATTATAATACCAATCTCACACACATACATGCATAAAAAATGAAATTATCTATTTTATTACTATTACACGTATTGTACCCGGCCATCTCGCAAAGCTTAAATATACTTAAATAGCATTTTTATCTTTAATACATCTTACTGAGTTTAGCTAGACATTGATTACATAATACATATTTTTAACTCTGAAGGCGTTTGTATGTATATTTTGGGTCTTCATTATCAATAAAACCAAATTATCTAACACATTGAATGTAGTGAATGAATACAGTGAAAGAAAATTAATTCTGATTAAGTTATAATAGCACACTAAGGAAGTACAGCTATCCTGTGTAAATACTTGTTTTTTTATAGTTGGATTATTAAAAAATATTTGTAAATCTGTTTCTAAAATTTATAACTTCACATAACTGTTTTGTCGTTGCCAATTGTTGATTAAAATAGAATTTCCTTATTGAAATATAAAATTATACTTTTACAAATTAAAGATTTAGAGATTATGCTTGAGGTATGGATTGTATATAATTTTGAAAATAAAGTTTTAAGATATTTTAACAATTCGGTCTTGCTATCTAAATGTAGTTTCTTGCTAGGAAATGACAGATATATTTTAAATTAAATTGTTTCATTAAACACTTCTATTAAGCTTATTTCAAATCATTTATCACAATGAGATGTTTATTTTTCAAAGACTTGTAATTTTTTATAACAAGCAAAATGTACCATCTGCGGAAACAGAAGTTTTTTTAAGCAAATTTATGAATAGTATGTAACATCTTATGTTTAACACGATAACAAAAAGAAGCATAACATTTTATTAATATTTACAATAATAGAAATAAGACTGAACTTTTTTAAATTTAAGTAACAATTCATAGAGATTAATTAAGGTTGAATTAAAGTTTTGTTCTTACGGCTAACAATCACACGAATGATATGCAAACGGAATAGAGATGCGGTTTCAGGCAAAACAATCACTTTAGAATAATACTTAAAAATAAGTAAATGATTACATTTATATATCTTACATTTTATTCGTTATACAATACATAAAATTTGCAGTGTCTTCAGAAAAAATAATTAAATTAATTAAAGAATGATTATCATCTTTTAAATTAATGTATACCTAAAACAGCTTATACATCTAATTAATGAATTTGATAGGCATTTAACATAAAACACTTAAGTTAATCAAAATACTATAAACATTGGAAGGTATTGTGGATTGTTACATTGTACATATTGTATAATACGTAAATTACTAATTTAAATTATAAACAAACCGTCATGCCGTTTCTCCGCAGGGGTAGGCAGAGAGAATGGACTGCCACACTACTCTATCCTGACACACCTCTCTAGCATCCTCCACATTCATACAACGAGTCATATACGCACGTCGATTCTTCTGACTTCTAACATGACCAACCTTTGAAATTTGATTACATAAATTGGTCATGTTGTGTTTTCTCACCTCGACTCCGTACTCAATTTACATCATTAATGTATACTTTCTTAACCATTTTGTTCATAATACCTTATTACGCTCTACATTCCTTTCTTATATCAACATTTGAGATTCTGTCATATATCGTTCTACCACACATATGTCTTAGGGACCTCATCTCTACCGCATTTATACTGCTCTCATCCTTATTCTGCTAGTTCCACGCTTCGCTTTCATACACAAGGGTTGGGACCAGAACTCCATTATAGTAAATCAAATCACAGATTTCAATTATAGGTTAAAAAATCTTTTACATGGTACTTTATTTTTTTTTAGTAAATGCGATTGTACCAAAATAATATAAAAATGAATTTTTGAACAAAGTTTTAGTAACATTTCACACTTACGACACATATAATGTATACATGCAATTAAATATTAAGTACCTACAGAATTATTAATAATATACATAGCTATATTTTATCATTTTGGAACTATCGTGCTTTCATTTTTTATGTATATTTCTATAAAAACAATGCATTTGATTCATTGATAATTTTTAATAATTTAATTAATTATCAGATCATTTAATGTTGAAATGAAATGCAAAATTTAGATCAATATAATAATACAAAGATAAACATTTCTTCGAGATAATATCTTCCTTCAAGATAACAATCTGCTTCGACAAGTCTGCACCTAGAAGATTCATATCCTGAAAGAATATTAAAAAATTACCACATTTAAATACACATATATATTTAAAAAAAAAAATATAAAATATAGGGTTAATGGGATTGGTTTGGATGAGAACACATTGTTTGAGAATTGTTTTATTGACACAGCGCGAAATAATGAGGGTTATGAAATGAATGTGTGAAGAGTGATCATGTCAAATACTGCCGACAAAAAAAAGAGATATTGAAGAGATCAGATTTGGCATGTCTTTGGAGAGTCTGTAATGGCACAAGCCTATTCATCTTTCTCTTTATTACTATTGAAACCACCAAACAGTTACATTATAATTAACTTCGTTTTGGGCATTATTACTCCACTATCTGTGGTTAATATTTAATAAATTTTTTGTCATCATCAATTACCTGTCAATTTAGGATCACAGTATTTGATAGGTTGGCAACAACAATTTAAAAATATGTTCCAAGTGAAATAAAACATAATAATAACAAAATAAATCAAGACTATTTAAAAATATTAATGGACTTGGACTTGGACTTGGATCTTCTGGCCTACAGAGGTTCAGTTCTAATGGCTGGCCTCTTACGTCTGTAGGAAACATTGTTGAAATGCGATTTGGTAGTTGTTTTATGATGGGGCTAAATGTATGGCCCGGAGTGTCCCTCCGAAAGAGGGCGAGGGGGGATTTAGGGTTTATGATAAAGTCTTACTTTATTGTCAAGGAACGGAAGACCAGTTAGGGTTGGGATTGTATTTATAAAAGATTCAGTTTACTTATTAAAGTTTGTTTTAAAGACATAATTATTTACTCTCCTCCTACTACTATGAATATACACTTGCTTTTATCTTTCCATGAGTTTTAATATATATATATATAGGAAGGAAACAATAAACCATTAAAAATTAAGAACTTGCTATGGTTTAAAATCTCAAATAGAAAATGGATTATTGCAACATTTATCGCAAATACAAAGTACAAAATAAGAAAATAAGCTTCAAAACCCTTTTTGTCTGTTATATGATATTTCGACAGGGTGTTGTAGTTACAACAGTGTCTCACCTTTATCTGTAGGAGCCATACTCCTGCGTGGGAGCTTGTTGAACGAAGGGGTTGCTTGGGGCGCCGGGCACGGAAAGGCTAGGCCCCTGTTGGCGTGTGGCCCCGTAGCTCTCCTGCGCCCCCATATCTGAGAGCCGCGAGGAAGACAGCGCCCGTGGCAGCGGGTTGCTTGGTACACCGTGCGGGGCCAGGTGGGCTGTTTCCTCGGCCACCTACAAACATTATGTAAGATTTAGCAATTGTCAGAGGTGTGTATATGTAATATTGATAAAATGATGGGTAATCAATGAATGCTAATTACACATTTTGTATGAATGCAATAATCGAAGTGTATGTATATTTAATACCAGGGCCAAGGAATATGGATGAACGAAGTATTTTGTCTTGCTAGGGTTTAATTTTTTTTTAACATTGCCGATGTATGAGGAAACATGTTAAATTACGATTTCCTCAAAAATAAATACTTTTTTGTTGTTACCAAATAATTTAAAAAGGATTATTCAAATATGTATTTTTTCCTATATTAAGTGATGACTGATTAATGCAAAGAACACACATGTTAATACATAAAATATATTTTGAAATGTTATTTGAAAAAAAAAACAATATAAAAATTGTTAATGAGTAAAATTTGTTAATAAGAAAATAAAAATAGTTTTTTTAATCTCACAATGTGATATTAGAAAACTTTATTTCAAAACAAAATATTTAGAACTTCAACTATTGTTAAACATTTGATCTGACTTTACTTTTGTAAAAGATATTGATAATGTATATTTGTTACTATTGATATAATAGCCCAAAACATGACTCAAATGCATTTGTTTAGAAACTCTTTGTTTTTGCAAGGTTCCATTCGGAAATGATAAGTTAAGGGTAACATTTAGAACAAACCTGGTGAGGGTCCTCAGTTGCTGGGATATCGGAAACGAAACCGGTATCTTTTCGGTAGAAATTGATGAAGATGAATGCTGCCAAGACCATCATGCACACAATTCCATAACCACGGAAGGTGGCCGTGGTGCCGAAGTAACTAACGAAGATTCCACCTTGAAATAAATTATATTGTACACTCAATCATTTATTAATTCATTTACTTGTCACGAAACCAGATATTTTAATAATAGAAATCGAAAAATACCTACGACTTACAAAATTAACAAATGAAAAGGTTGTTCAAAAATTCTAGATATCAAGAGAGTAACCCATTTTAGTGACAAGTGTCATATGTATAATAAAATCAATAGAAAATAACTTGTGCCAAACATTGAACACTTATTATAATAATAAAAAAATCCAAAGAGGTAATTCTTCTTCTTCTTCAGCCTATTCCCATCCACTCATGGACAAAAACCTCCTCCATTCACTTCCATGCCGCCCTGTCTTGTACAGACTGCATTGGACTTGTTCAGATCATCATTCCACCGTAGTTGCGGTCGCCCTGCACTTCTCCTTGCCACTGTCTCCAAGTCAGCAGTCTTCTTGTCCATTTTTCGTCTGAGCTTCTGGCTACGTGACCTGCCAATTGCCACTTTAGAGTCGCTACCAGTGACCTTTGTTTTTTTCTCTCACCGTATCGTTTCTATCTTTTATTTTAAAGAAAGACTAACCCCAAGGATTTAAATTAATGGTATTAGAATATATTTTACAATCTTCAATATGAGCAGAAAATAGCTCATTATCATGAAGAAGGAATCAGGAGCCAAGCGTTCTGTCCCCTAGACCACCACCTGATGGCTCTTTCTGTCACAATTACTTTCTTGGCACCTTGTTTGGACAATGTTACAGTTTTGAGGCCATAAGTAGCAACTGGCAGCACACACGCTTCATAAATTTTTCTCTTCAGGCTTATCCATATATTGCATTTTTTTTTAAATGTAACTCATTTTTCCCAAAGCTGCCCAACTTATTTCTCTTGAGCTCTGCGGTTTGGTTTTATCGACCCAATCGTATATTGTGTCTCAGGTATGTACTTGTATATTCCTGGATATTCTCGATTCTGCTGCCATCAATGCTGATTTGAAGCCTTTCTGTGCCCATCACCTTGGTCTTTGCCACGTTCATACTCAAACCTACAGATTTGGATAGCTCGTTCATTACTTTAAGGATTTTGGCTAGTTCCTCCGGAGTGTTGCTCACGAGTACAAAGTCATCGACAAAACATAGATAATTTAAATATTTTCCATCGATACGGACTCCTTTAGTTTCCCAGTTTAGATTTTTGAAAAAGGTTATTACTATCTACGTTCTCTGGACCATGGGAGGCGAAAAGCCAATTAGAGAACAAGTCGCTAGGCGCAAGTGGCAGTGGATCGGTCACACTCTGAGACGGAACCCGGCCTGCATCGCTCAGGGCGCACTAGACTGGTCCCCTATGGGGGGAAAGAGAAAGCGAGGCAGACCTAGAGCCACCTGGAGAAGAACCCTGCAGGACGAGGTTAAGGCAGCAGGTCTCACTTGGGGCGATGTTAAGCATCAGGCATGCGATAGAGTCGGGTGGAGAAGATTCCTTGAGGCCCTATGCACCACGGAGGTGTGACAGGACAAAAAGAAGAAGAAGAATTACTAACTAACTAACTAACTAACCATCACGCCGTTTCCCCGAAAGGGTAGACAGAAAGAATGGACTGCAATACTTTAATCGATGCTGCACTCCATTTAGTTTTCCTTGCTTCCTTATTAGAGCCTCTGTTTATTTTTATTTTTTATTTTGTAAGAATGATCGTATTGATTGCCTTTAAATCTCCTTAAGAATTATTGGGCTATGTGCACACCAATAACTTTGTGAATTAGAAATAAAACATTTAAGAAAACTGTTGTTTTTTTTCAAATATCATCATCATTAGCTCTTTCAGGATTGTTTTGATCCTTGTATTATTGCTTCTCATTGCTTTGTTTTGGAGAATGGTTAAGTTTGTCATTAGTTTGTCATTGGCCAAATACTTGCTACTAAAAATTGGTCCCAGAAAGGACCTTCTTACTCGTCTAGAATATAACGTGA
Organism: Lepidostoma basale; assembly: GCA_022606425.2. Lineage (NCBI taxonomy): Eukaryota > Metazoa > Arthropoda > Insecta > Trichoptera > Lepidostomatidae > Lepidostoma > Lepidostoma basale. Next base: position 1,070,856 of record JAHDVF020000555.1, on the reverse strand, counting down.
TTTAAGTTAGGTAAGTACTGTTATGAGTCATTACCAATGACGGCCCCACATCCCCTGCCGAGCCCGTGGTGAATGCCCTGTAGCACGCCCTGCGCGGAGGCCCGGAGGCCGGGAGGCGTGCAGTGAGCGATGTAAGAGCAGCAGGCCGCCCACACGGCCGCGTGGGTCACTCCCTGGATGAACTCGAATGGCAGCACCCACCAAGGGTTGCGCAGCACGGAAATGTACAGGAACCGCAGCACATTGCCAACCAAACCGATGCACAACACCTGCAAACAAAAAAATTCTTTCAATAGTTTTAATTTATTTAATTTAATGAATAGTCTAAAATTAAATACATTTTATAATTTATATTTCATGGGTTTGTTTTGTTTTAAAATAGAAATGTTGTCTATTGTCATTACTTGGTTGGAAGTTCATTGAAAATAATAAAACTAATAAAAAGCTTCTGGTAAGACTATCAGAATTGACAGCAGAGCTGCCAAAACCAGTTAAACTATTAGAATAAGTAGAAGAAAACAAATTATTATGTAAATTGTAAATAAAACACTTGTTTTTCACCACTTGAGTTTTATATTTTACACGACTAGTTTCGGAAGCTACAGATGCTTCCATCTACAGGTTTAAATATAAAAGTTTATATTTAAACCTGCAGATGGAAGCATCTGTAGCTTCCGAAACTAGTCGTGTAAAATATAAAACTCAAGTGGTGAAAAACAAGTGTTTTATTTACAATGTAATCATGTCCTACCACAAAGTGAATGCCGAAACAATAAATAAATTATTATGTATTTTTCTTATAAACTGTTAAATTTAAAAACTTTGTTTTATGTATCACAATTGTATTTTTATTTTTATATTATTGTAACACCTGATGATGTCAACATAGGTTGACGAAACAGCTGTCGCATAAAATAAAAATTCAATTGTGATACATAAAACAAAGTTTTTTAATTTAACAGTTTATAATGTTAGAGTATCATAGTGTTTCGGCCAAAACAATGGACTATTTTATTACACTTTGTATATCTTCCTCTTAAAGATCTTATTTATAGCAATCTTTTATATTTACTTGAGATATTTCATTTCCTTAATTTGGTAAACGAATTATCAATTAATTAAAATGCTGTTTTTCTGCATTTGAGAAATATGATATAAGACCAAAACAATGGACTATTTATTTTTATTATATTTTATCTATCTTTATTCTTGTGCTTTGTCAGAGCATTATAAGAATGTGTGACACCATACTCATTCAATAATAGGTAGAAAACCATGCATTTCCAAATCAGTATTTTTGTAAACAGAAAGTAAAAAAAAACTCATGATAAAAATAGATAATAAGTTGGATGTTTTATTTATAAGTGTAAAAAAATCCAGATTAACCTTTACGAATGTTTCCCAGGTTTGTTGTATATGAATAAGAATGAGATTTAACATTTAAAATAGACTAAAACTTTATATATGACATATACAACTTTTGCAGATGAGTCCCTTTTATTTTGTTATTTGAGAGTTTGTACTCACTTTAACATGTCCCATCTGCGTGATGAGCTTGAAGCTGAAGAAGTAAGCGAAGATCTCAGAGATATGATTTATGACAGAGGCGACACCGAAAAGGGTGGGAGTGCCCCCGAAGTCTTGCAGATGCCAGAAGAGGAAAGTGAAGATAAGGCCGATGCCGAAACCCATGAACCAGGCAACAAACAGGAACGAAGCACACTTCAGATTCTTGAACTGCTTCAACACTGTTATCCACTCTGGCATCTCTCGCGTCGTTTGAGCAAACATTTTGGTCTGGAATTATAAAAATTATACACACTGAAAAGGTAAGTTAAAATCATTTATTCATTATAATAATAATAATATGCTAACTTTTAAATTGCCATTTTTGTTATGTAATCATCTCAAGGGCGCATTAAGACGTGTTTTAAATCTAAATGTGAATGCTGCATCTGATTGATATTCGCGATCGGTTAGAAAATTTAATATAACAAAATGCAAGTTTTAAGAAACATGATTTGTTTTATTATAAAGACAAGGAAAGAAAGTAACTTATTGTATTAATTTTTTGATAACAAAAATTTGTTTTATGAAAAAAAATTATGTTTAATCTCACACGTATACAGCGGATAATGATAACTTTTTATTTTCTATGCATTATTAAGTAGTAATTATGATTTATGTGATGTCACATATCATGCTCAATGGGATTTAAAAAAAAAAAATAGTCATCTTTGACCCTGGATTTGGGAGTATCAGCCCGGAGTCCATTATTCCCCCACCTGTTGAGTGTATTTAGGATGGTAAGGGTTGAGTGTATTTAGGAGAAGGACTTTTTTTCCATCTAAGGCAGGTTTGGAGGAGTGGCGTCAGAGGTGTTAATGGGAGAGGCAAAATTGACTGTGACGGTGGATTGTGATATTCTTCTGAACGAGAATGTGTCTGGACACTTATAAATGTAGTGGAATATCGCAGATATAGTTAGACGATTCGTATTCATTACTGAAATATAGTTACAAACAAGTATTTTTCTTCTACTTCCTCTTAGTTTAGGTCGTATGAACTGTTTGTGACTGTGGGCTGTCCTGGGATGATGATGTCCAGCCATCTCTCCATCTCTTTGGCAGCCTTCCTGATAATTTCTTGCTGCTTGGGTTTTCATTTTTAACAATTTTTGCAATTATTGTATTCTCCATGTGGTCCATGTGGTCTCTCCAAAAGCGCCTTCTGCTTCTTCCTCATCTCACTATGTCCTCAACACCACAGACAGACCTTATCGTTTTATTTCTGATCCGATCTCTGAGGGTTTTCCCTGCAATTGAGCGTAGGGTTCGAATTTTTGCTACTCTAAGAAGGTTCTTAGTTCTATTGGTATCGCCTCTGACCTCTATTCCATACGTCATGATGGGGCGAAAGCATGCCTCGTATATATTGACTTTACTTTCGGTTAGCATGTATTTGTTCCTCCATATGATGTCGCCCTGTTCCTCCATATAGGTCACTGTAGCTACCGATCTCTATGCCTAGGTAAGTGAATCGCATGACTTGTTCAATAGGTGTGTTATCGATGATCAGTTTACAAAAAAGTGTTGTGTATTATTCTTAACCCCCATTTTACGGCTGTCTTCATTTGCAATAAAGAAAAATTGGTCTCGATCTGCGGCTAATTACATTTGCAGCTCAGACAGAGAGTCCCAGTTCATCTTAATATTAGGTATATATTACTACAATAAAGTAGTGAGAAACTAAAGTATAAAGGTTTAAAAGATACCATTTTTTTTGCACTGCATGTGTAGCCACCTACACTATTGGGATTAATATATAGATGAATATTTATATTTATAAAAATGTCTTCTTATAATATATGATGTTATCCAACAATTTGTTACCTGGGCAATAGGTTTCTGGTCAGTGTGAGTAGCCGACGTGTCCAGGCCTGGGAGCTGCAGCTGGGCAGCTAGCTGGTTTTGTAGTCGGTCCTCATCTGTCACGGTGTTCACTTGCTGTACTTCCACCTCTACAGACGGATATTCGTACTTAAAGTTTATCTGCAAACGAAAATATAATATTCAAATCGTACCTTCGGTAAGACAAGGACACAATAGCACGTTTTGTAATTTTTCATTAGAGACATTTTAAGATTTTTGAAGAATAATATCTTGTTATTCTAGCTATATTGATCATACACTATCGCCCTCTGGCAAAATGAGACTGAACTTAATGAGCGACTTTGTTCCTCCAGATAAAGGGATGTTTTTAAAATACATTGGCATACTTAACTCATTTTGAGAATTTTTAACAATTATGCCCTTGTCTTACCGAAGGTGCAAAATAATCTTAGGATTTCTAACCAGGGATTTATTGTAAAATAATGAAATAATAAAGCTTATATTGCAGCAGTGATCCATTATGAAAATTATATAATTTGAAATTTTCATTTTATATTATATAATTATTCCTAAAAAGGTTTAGGTAATCATTTGAGTTTTTAAAACATAATTTTATTTTATGCATTTGATTATAGTTTATAGTTAATTAAGATAAATCATTTTAATTCCTCAGTTTAATGGAATATTTAGGATATATCTTTTCTTGAATAATGAATGTATCATATAAAGTTAGAAATACGTTAAAATTACTAAGAGCTCTAGAAGAGCTTACCAGCTTTTAATTATTGAAATCCACAACTGATTCAGAATGTGATATCAATATTTTGGATAGAATATTTGTAAATATGTTAATATTGTATGTTTACCTGAGTAGCAGTGATTAGCGCTGCCCCCATAAGAACGGAAAATGTGGCGAAGCAGATGGTGTAATTCCTCTCTTCTTTCCTCTTTTCTCCACTGCAGGGATGATCCGGAAAAGCTGTGGAATTATCTAACGCAATGCCCACAAAGAACATAGCCAATCCCCATCCAAGAGAACCAAACATCCTCTGGTGTCCGTATCTGTCAGCATCCTCACCTAATAACGTAATAACTGCTGAATCGGCAAGTGTTATTGCCGGAGCACTGAAGAACTCTCCTATTATAACGAGTAGGAGGAGAAGGAAGAATGCTTTCTGTATGTCCTGAGTTCTGTAAACTATGGAGGAAAAAAGTGGGGAGACGAGGCTGCCGTGCTCGGCCTCGTTGTAGTTAGAGGCATATCGGACGTCCAAGGGTGACTGGCCAGCGTTACCGCGAGGACGGAGTGCGCGGGAGGCTCGCGGGATGTTGCTGAAAGTAAGATTTAATATCACTTGTCATTAATGCTAATAAATATTTGTATACAATAATATTCTAACCAAATCATGGGTGGCAACTGATTTGCGATTTTGCAACTAATAATAGAAGAAAAAGGTTAAAGGCAAAGCTTAGGCTTAGTGACCAAAGATCTTTAACTAGACTCTTTTTTGGATTGTAGTAGTTGATGAAAACTTGATTGCCATTTTATTTTAAATGCAAATGAGAATATTTTATTATTTAATATAAATGTCAAAGTAAAATTGATTTTTTACAAACTTGCAACACTAGCATTGGCTGGTGTACTGTATTTGGTAGATGGGAATATAGAGTGCAGCATACAACAATAATATATATGAAATTATTAGTAGATTTTTCGGTTAATAGCAAATTTGCTAGACACCGGTAACTCTGCCGCTGAAACAATGTGACAGTTATTGTGCTGGGCTGTGAGGTTAGATGACATTAGGTCAGGCTAGGTGAGGTTACTCTTTCGTTTGTGTGTGCGATATCATCATCGCCCTCTCCGTAGCTGTTCAACACACGGCCGTCGTCTCGGAAAGAGACCAAAAGAGGTCGAATCTAGGTGTGGCCAGCCTCTACCTTAAAAACATGATCTCGACCATGCTTAGATTCAGAGAATGCTAGGCGGCGTGGTCAGATTTCGCCAAGAATGTCCTCCTTAAAAAGGAAGAGGTGAAGAGGGTTTGATAGAGGACCCCTCCCCCCACATCAGCGAGATAAAGCTTTCACTGGCTACAAAGGTCTACCTCAAATCACTGAGCTACATGCATAATGGCCAACTCGACGGGGGACACACCCTGAGTAGAGGTTTAGTGGATAAAAATCCCGCACTAGGTATTATTGGCAAAGTAAACCAGTGGCTGTATTTTTGAATATTTCTTCTTCTTCTTCCTCAGCCTATTCCCGTCCAGTCCTGGACAAAGGCCTCCTCCATTCGCTTCCATGTCAATCAGTTCTGTGCAGACTGCATCCAGGTTATTCCAACGTGTCTTTTCAGATCATCCTTCCACCGTAGTTGCAGTCGCCCTGCACTTCTCTTCGCCGTACACGGTCTCCAAGTCAGCGGTCTTCTTGTCCACTTTTCATCTGAGCTTCTGGCTACGTGACCTGCCCATTGCCATTTTAGAGTCGCCACCCGGTGGATGGTGTCAGTGACCTTTGTTTTTTCTCTCACCGTATCGTTTCTGACTCTGTCTCTTAGGCTTATTCCTAACATGGCTCTTTCCATGGCTCTTTGGATCACTCGTAGTTTCTCGGCACTAATGTAACAGTTTCAAGACCATAAGTACCAACTGGCAGAACGCAGGCTTCATAGAAGATTTACCCTATTTAAAAAAAGTGAGGTTACTTACGATGTCTGTGGCACCTCGCCCTCAGAGACCAGGAAGAGGTTGACGTCCTGGGCTGTGATCGAGCGCTTGCGGAGCTGCGCCACTTCGGTGGTGCGCGTGAGCCAGTACGTGCTGTTTCTCTCCGCCAAGCAGCTGGTGGCCGGCGGCTGCACGAAGCCTAGAGGCAGAGTAAACACGATCCACGCAGACAGAGACGCTAGCAGCAACAGCTTCCCTTTCTGCCATCTGGAAATTACGTAACACGGTTTTTATACTCTTATTATCGGTAATGTGTACAATTAAAAGTAATTAATGAAAATAAAAATATAAATACAAGTATCCTTTATAATACATTATATTAGGTTGGAATCGTTCGAGATGTGGATATATCGCAGAATGCTCCGTATACCGTGGACCGATAGGGTCAGTAATGCAGACGTACTGCAGAGAGCCAGAGCCAATAGAGAGCTGTTGTCAAGTGTGAAAATTAGAAAGGTCTCATATTTGGATCATGTGCTAAGGGGAGATAAATACCACCTCCTTCGGCTGATATTAATGGGTAAAGTGGAGGGACGTCGGGTAGTTGGTCGAAGGAACTGCAGAACATCAAAGAGTTGACAGGAAATCTAGTAAGTAGTTGATAACAGTTCTCTGTCAACTCTAGCTCGCCTCAGAACTTCGGTATTGGTAACCATGTCTGTCCAGGGAACTCTGAGTATTCGGCGATGGAGCCACATTTCAAATGCTTCCAGTCTGTTCATTGAGTTAACTTTCAATGTCCAAGTTTCAAACCCGTACAATAAAACATACCACACATAGCATTTGATCATTATCTGGCAGAGTTTCAAGTTTACGTTATCATTGCAGAAGAGTGATTTCATTTTATTAAACGTAGCTCTTGCTGCCTCAATTCTGCATTTTATCTCTACATCTGCGTCAAGAGACTGCGTTAGTATGCTGCCGAGGTATTTAAATTTTTCCACCCTTTTAACGTTACGGCCGTTCAAATTCAATACTGACCCACTGTAGTCAAGCCGTCCGAATGTCATCTATTTGGTTTTGCTGACATTTATTGTTAGCCCCAATCTTTCACCGGACTCGTCACCAAGATTAAGGAGGTCCTGAAGATCACTGACACTTTCAGCCAATAAAACAGTGTCATCGGCATATCTTATATTATTTATCACAACGCCATTAATTTTCAGTCTTTCTCCAAATAAATTAATGAAATATTTATTATTTTGGCAAATAAGTTTTCTGTCACTAATACATAATAGGGGGATTCAACAATGCATTTGATAGAATCTATATATATGTCTTCACTGTCAGATAATTCACTTACACGCGCTCTGCATCTTGCAATAACTAAAATGAATGTTGATATCGACGGAGTAGTAAAAGATAAATTAATGAAGAACTATTAAAATTAATTATATTGTATACAACATGACGATCTCTATCGAAAAACCAAATGTATGACTTTTTCCAAAACACCCAAAACATGTAACCTGGTTATACAAAATCAACCCATAGAACAGGTCAGGACCTTCAACTATCTAGGCATAGACCTTGTGGGATGAGCTGATCTGCGGGAAGAAATACACGCCCAAGTAAACAAGGCAGCTGCAATCTCTGGTGCTCAAAAATCAACAATATGGAAAAACAAAGACATGGCCATGAGTAAGGACCCAACAAATTTTGAGGACTTCCAAATCAAGACACTGAATATGATAGCAGGCAAGACACTGAGAGATCGCCTGAGGAACACCAGAATAAGAGAGATATGTGAGGTTGAGGATATTATAAGATGGAGTAGACAGCGAAAAGGGGACTGGTACGATTTTGTTCAAAAAATGGACACCACCAGACTCCCCTATAATGCATTGCATAATCAGCCTCATGGGACTCGTCCTCGTGGAAGACCTCCTAAGAAGGACAACTGGAAATCTACCTCACAGGAGGAGCAACACTCTGGAGAACCGACCACATAGGTCAACAAGGAAGAAGAAGAAGACGATATTGTAATATTATTACAATAACATCCTTGTATTTATATTATTTATTTAAAAAGTTTAAGTATTTGTTTCTGCGGCCCTCCAATCTATTTAGTTATTTTAATTGTCCCGGGGTCGTATCTGATTTGGACAGCCCTGTCTTAGACTATGGCGTGCTATGCTCTATAAAATTCGCGTAGCAGTCTTTAGACGCGTCTTAAAAATAATAAATGTTTTACTGGTCTATAAATTTCGATTAGAAATGCCGCCTTTAATG